>JACEII010000435.1:4910-32540 GCA_014332785.1 Antheraea mylitta
AGTTAGAAAATCCTGATGAACATGAAGCTCAACTATATAAACAACGGGTGCGTACAGCGGCCTTTAAGTCACACGAAACAGACGAGAAACGTGAATTGAGACTCTCGCGTGAGTCTGATACTATCAAGAATCGTGAAACTCGTCTGTCTGCGAACAATGAAAGGCAGGCATGTATCCCTGAACGTGAAGTTTGTACCCAACGTGAATTATGTCAGGTTACAGACCCAGCATCTCTCCTGACTTGCGTATATGAGATTTATTCAACGTAAAGTATAGATTACTTTCAACCGCGAATAGCATTCACTCTCACGTGAATATTAAATCTGTTACTCAACACAAAGTGTCGAATGTGAACGTCATACACTGTTGTGGAATTGAAGCTCGCATGATACACAAACGCCGAGATATCTATCAACAGAAAGAGTTAAGAGTGGACAAATTATGGCAAGCAGAAAATACAAAACAATGTCAAGTATGCTTAGGAACTAATTGAATTCGACAATCTAATTTACTTGGACAGTTTAAGCAAACCCTTGTTTTACAATTGATATTTACTATTGATTAATAAAGATGATGCAGGTTTTATATATTCTTTTATGGTAAACTGTAATTTTGGCTTGTATATTTCACATGATAATGTACTATCAATTTGTAGTGCTCTTAAATGGACTAAAGAAACTCGTAGAGTTTTTACATTCCTTAAGTGCTCTAGTTCATTAATATTTACTTTAAAAGTGGGTGTCCTTAAAATCTTGCTTCGAAATTTAAGTGCACCTAAGCTATGTAATTTGTTGTAGATGGTAGAGCCACTCTGAAGCTATTAATTACTGGCTTAAGCATAGATGGGTCGGCTCATCCGGGGTAGTACCACCCTCTCACAGAAAGCTAAAGTGAAGTAACAGTGCATGCATTGTTGCAGGCACATCTCTCTTCTTCCCATCCTCCTCACTCCTCCCCCTAACACAGGCTGGCAATGCACCTACGACTCCCCTGGTGTTGCAAATGTCTAAGGACAGTAGTGACCACTTAACATGACTCACATGTTCATTTACCCCCAATGATATAAAAAAAACAATCAGTTCCATGTAATCTTATGTTATGAGATGATGATAAATAAAGCACAAGGGCACATATTACATGTTGCAGTGGAACTCGGCCTAGACTATTTTACATACAACCAGCTGTATATTGCAGCAACCTCTCTAAATCTTTTTGTGTACTTTTCTAAAAAATCTATTTCTAACATTCTTTACACAGACATTCTATCATAAGGGTACTATAAAAACAGTATTTTTTTTCCTGTTCATCAGCGACCTACCTAAGCTCCCGGGAGTCGAGGTAGGTAGGCATAACATGCTGATGATACAGTCATCTACACCTCTGGCTGGCGGCCGAGTGTTCTCAGAGATCGCATTGAAGAAGCCGTTAGCACACTCGGTGATTGGTTTCTTCGATGGCATATAGGTGTTAACCCCGATAAGAGTGCCGCGATACTCTTCGATCCTAGATATCGCGTTAACAAATTAAAGCCCATAAGGCTATACGATTCCGAGATACCTTGGACCACCGAGGTCAAGTATCTTGGCGTTAAGAACATATTTGTGAATCTTCACATATATACAAACTGTAAAAATAATGTGCAGTTGAGTTTTAAAATAAAACACTTATGTAGTTGTAAAAGTGAAATACTTTAATCTATATTCATAATACTCCTGTCCTGTATCATGGTGGAATGTTGTGTGATTGTCATGCGGAATCTCAGTTCATCATCCATTATCAGATGCTCCTTGAGTATTGGTGAACTGTTACCACAGCCAACCACTGGAAAAACAAAGTATACATATTAAGTATTATTTTTAATGATGTTACTTTTAGAATGAACTAATTTAGTAACACACTAGATGTGGTGANGATAGTTTTATATTGTAGTTTGGTGAAGCTGTTAAGACCTTGCTAAGTCAATAGCATAGTCAGTTTGAGAAAAAAAGTAGTTCTATATGAAATAAAAATTTATAATATAAATACTTTTAATTTAAATTTGCACAATGAGTTATATGGGCAAAAAACTGAGTGTTCCAATTCTGAAGTATCCTGTGACAGGTATGTCCTTGATCTGTAAGAGATATTTTTAAATGCACTAAATTTTAAAAAACTAATATTATAATAAACTGAAATTAAGCACTGTTTAGTGTTTATTTTTTGTCCAAATCAATAAGTCCATAGTATAAACAATTGGTAAATAAATAATTATATATCAAATAACTTATTATTATTAAAATCTTTTGTCTTATGTCAACTTTATATTCTTATTTCTTTTGTAGGAAGAGATTGAAATAAATCAATGAACATCTGTGCATAAAACTTAAATATTTGAAATGTAAATTGAAACAGTTTCAGTAAGTAGCACTTCACTCGATAAGTTTTCAATTATGTAGTTAGAAATTTTAAAGTATGTTGAAAACAATTAGACATTGTCTGTCTCAAGGCTTTTCTATAATCACATTTTAAATAAATTAGATAAATTTACCTGGACATTTGGTCTTGGAATTAATATGAATCATATTCATAATGGAATCCTTTTCATATATATGACCGCATAGGGTATTCCTAACTGGATCCGTAATTGGCCTTTTTGTTATTGGATCTAACTAAAAATACAATAGATATTAAAAACACATTTTTTTTATACATAAAGCACCAAAAAACACTGACCAAAAAGTTGCGATATACAGAAATTTTTCTAACCTAATGTATTTTTTAATGATTTTGATTTCAGTCACCTTGTGATACATATTTTCTTATACTTTTAACATTTTTATGTCTGGGATATATAAATACCTATATATTATTAAATGAAATTCATATTCATAAGCTAGCAAAATTAGTAATAACAATAATACATTGTTTTATTTTGAATAAATCACAATCAAGTATACAATTTTCAATTCTGTTCATAAGAAATTGCTTATAAACATCAAAGCTACCGCCTATGAACAAACAACCCAGTTCTTGAGAAGAAACTTGATCTGACTTATCTCTTCATGATACATTTTTTTACAAACATATATAGGTACATTTGTTTTGGGTGAATGCACAGATATTGGTATTAAATCTTCGATATAGACCTCTTTCACACGGGGTCTCTCAAACTCAAGAAAGTTCTCACCAGCATTTTTGTTTCTGAATAATTCTACCAACTAAGTGCATGTATTATAATTATGTAAGTGTATATCTGTGTGATCTTTTAAATGGCCTTACTGATGTTATTTCCTCTATATCTGTACATTTATTAGCTGTAAGATCACCTTTTACCTTAAAATAAAATTATTTCTAGACATTACCAAATAATATATTAAAAACTTACATATTGCTCCTGTGACTCTGTTATAGCTAAATCTGATTCATCTAGGTTTTCTGTAATTATATAAAAAAAGGCCTAAACAAATAAGAATTGTAACAAGAAATATCCAGGAATTATTGAGATTAATACTACTTATAGAACTATATAAATGTTGTGTGCTTCTTCGAGATGGTGTTTGTGAGTTAATGGATTCACAGGAATAGTACCAAGTTGGTGCAGAGCTCTTCTACTATCTGCATTAGTGTCCCTTCCTTAAAAAATGTAACAAAAGCCTACTTACTTAAGATATTGTAAGTAATCATAATATGCAAATGATAATATTACAGTTCGATAAGGGAAAGAAAATAAATTAAATTCCACTTTCATGTGTAAGTGTATATATAAGAGTTGTTGAGGTATGTATGCTTGGTACACATATATGTTCCAACAACTCATATATGTATGAATAGTTAGCTTAGGTCAGCTCAGATAGGTCACGAATTGCACATATCAGGCAACAGTCCAAGCTGAGGTGTGCCGTGCACTCTTGAGCTAATTGTCAAATAAAATCGGCTGAGTGCCACAAGCGCTTGCCTTAGTAGTCTGGTGAAGCTGTTAAGACCTTGCTCGGTCAATAGCCTAGTCATTTCAAGAAAGAAAAATAACAATAATATTACAGCTAAGATAACTTCACTCATACCAAATTATAATTTCTAATAGTAATATTCAAGTGTAGCCATAGTTCAAATACAAGTGATTAAACTATAAGGTACTCCAAAAGTGAGGATCTAATCAGCATAGACAAGTCAGCAAATCCACCATACTGCTACTTTCAGAACGCTACTTTTGTAGGTGGTAGAGCCACGCTAAAGCTATTACTGGTTTCAACATGAATGGTTCAGCTCGTCTGGAGTAGTACCACCCGATACACAGAAAACCGACAAGAAGTAACAGTGCTTACATTGTTCTGTTTGTTTGGTCAGCAAGAACGCCCGAAGACCATGTCCCCCTCCTCCATCTCGTCTCCCCTACTTCCCCTTCCCTATTCCCGCCCCCATAAAACTAGCTGACAACGCATTTGCGACTCCCCTGGTGTTGCAAATGTCTATGAACCGTGGTGATCACTTAACATCCGGTGACCCACCTAGCCGCTTGCCTGCTATGATATAAAAAAAAGAAGGCTTATTAAGGAAAATGAAGGATCTGACTCAGACTGTTAGAAATTTATAAAAACTTTGACAGCTAATTCACAAATCCTTATTATTTGAATCAATGATTATTTTGACTGTCAATCATAATAGTACGCACATATCTTACATATAAACTAGTTTCAATATATTAGGCTATGTGTATTGCTTTATGACTACAATTTTTTGTTTTGATATATACATAAATTTATAGAATTGATAGAAGTAAATTATCACTAAAATAAGTGTTTATATGTCATATTTATTACTTACGTCTTGCTCTTTGTAAGCCATTTCTATACCTGTTATTGAGTTGTATTATATATTGATGTTTGCTAAAATCCAAGTTAGGTCTAGAAAGCTCTGATAGATGTACTGTAAATCTATCCTTTATAGACTCAATATTTGATGCGTCTGTCTCCCTCTGAAATACAACAAAAATTGCGAATTCAGTTGTAACATTACATATACTTTCTAAAGCAGCAGGTAATAGCTTATATGAAATTGGATAGTGCTGAATAAAATTGAATTCTTTTTAAGAACTCTGACAAAATACGCTGAAGAAAACTAACCAATTAAATATTTTTGAGAACCTTTAGTCATCATCATCATTGCCCTTATCCCACTTAAGTAGGGTCGGCACAACATGTTTTCTTTTTCCATTCTCTCCTGTCAGATGTCGTCTCAGTATTCACACCTTTTACAGACTTATCGTTTTTCACACAATCCATCCATACCTTTTTCGGTCTTCCTCTACTCGTATATCCATCCACTATCATACTCAACACTTTTCTAGTTACATGGCTTTCATCTCTTCTCATGACATGCCCATACCATGCTAACCGATTACTCCGCAACTTCTCTGTCACTGGTGCTATTTTCAAACTGCCTCTAATATACTCATCCTTAATCTTATCCATTCTAGTTACACCACACATCCACCTTAACATTCGCATCTCTGCCACATGTAATTTTCTCTCATCCGTCTCTTTCGTAGCCCAGCACTCAGATGCATACAGCATGACCGGTCTTATCATAGTTTTATAAACCTTCCCCTTAAGTTTCAAATTTTGAGAACCTTTAGTATGAACGATAATTTTAATAAGCATTTTCTAATAAAACGTACTCTAGTTGCGTCCAAAGCTTGGATAGCAACATCCTGTCGAGCTTCCATTAGACAATATCTCTCGACGATCGACTTTAATTTCATAAACTCCTCTTCTTTTTCGTCATCTATATATTTGGAAATGTTATCTGTGCACACGTATAAACTCGTTATACATTGTTTTCTCAGCTCAGCTAAGTCTGAATCTGCCATTTGTTTTTTTTAGTGTTATAGGTAGAAACTCAAACAATAAACTCTAGGTAATAATTTTTTGTTTAACCCTACGATTCTGGTTAACTTTCACTTTTCAAATAAACACAACACTCTCTATTAGGACTGTTGATAAAATATCGATATATCGAAATATCGATATTTTCATCTTAAAATATCGATATTTTTTAGTAATATTTTTTGGGCGATATATCGATATTTTGATATTATAATATGGATATCGGCGGTCGATATTTTTTTTATTCATAATAATTTTCTTAGCCTTATTCCACCTAGGTTGAATCGATACATTATGATTTTCTTTTCCAGTCTCCTCAGTCAGATATAATCTCAGAATTCACGCCTATTACATATGTTATTTTTACATACTTTATCCATACTTTTTTCGGTTTCCTCTACTTTTGTATCTATTCACCTTTATACTTGAAATTATTCTAGTTATAAGTCTTTCATCTCTCTTTACGACATGCCTGTATCATGCTAACCTATAATTTCTCAGCTTCTCTATCACTGGTGATGTTTTTAAACTTTATTTGATACGTTTTTATTCTATCACTTCTAGTTAAACCATACATCTTAACAATCGCAGGTCTGCCGCGTATAGTTTTTTCTCATCAGTTTCTTTTGTAACCTAGCACTCAGATACATGCAGTATGACGGTCTTATAACAATTTTATACGCCTTCCCCGTGAGTTTCAAGGGCATTCGTGGATCGCATAACCTGAACATCTCCATTTCGTGCATCCCTTTTTTTTTTTTTTTTAACATGGGGAAATCCCTTATGGATACCCACCCTCCCGGGGGAAAGGATGGGCCATGTCCGACTCGCACGGACTAAAACCCCACGGTGTACCGACAGACCGTAGTGTTGGGGCGGCAAGGGATCGAACTAAGCTATTCCCCTTAGATAGCCGCCCCAAAGGTCCACCCGGCGGAAGATGGCCGCCGGGCTCCTACCTATAGAGAGGCAGCTGGGTACACACCCGCCGCCTCCCCTCGTCCGCCGAACCTATGCAATGAGGGGATGAGCCCCCCGACTACATCCCCTCAGGTCGGGCTACGGTGGCAGGAGAAGTTGGGCAAAACGCCGCCTCCTCCTGCCGGTCCTCCTTTGGCGAAGACGGCCACTGAGGGGGTCCGCCTCACGGGCCCTCTCGGCCGCCTCCTTTTGCGAGATGACTTCCTATTCCTTCCGTTATTGTCTACGCTGCCACGTTTTGGATCAATGAATATGAAGCGGGCTAGTAGTAATCATAGTACCTAGTGAAACAGCTGAACATATGAAGTAAATAGTATTTTAAAAATCTCTTGCTGAAAAATATTCATTACCATCAGCCTGTAAGAGAGTCACTGCAGGGCTACAGACCTTTTCCTGAAAGAAGGTATGGACATAATCACCATACTAGCCCACGGCGAATTGGCAATTTCAAACTCTGAGTAAACCACAATTGTACGTTTTCTCACATATAGTAATACTACCAGAACATTTCTCAGGCTCAGGTTTTCTCACGAGGTTTTCCTTGACCGTCAGACGATACTGTTACCAATTTAAATTAGTAAGTGTACGTGAATTTTGTAAAATTCATTATTACACACTGGGGTTCGAACCAGCAGACATCGAAATGTTATTCTACTAGTGAAACTAGTAGACTACCACTATTGAAAAAACTTGGTAACTGATGAACTGAAAAATATCGGTATACATAATTATCTTATTTAGATAAAACAATAATGATGACGATTATCAATATGTTTGAATGACGTTTATGTAATTGGCTCTTAGAACTGTACCGTTATATTTTAAAACATATATGGTATAAACTGTACAAATATACTGGATTAAAAACTGAATTAATTTTTTTTTAACATAGCCGATATATATCGATATATCAAAATATCGATATTTTTTTCCAATATATCGAGGTCCGATATTGATATTTTCATAAATATCGATATATCGAAAATTCGATATTTTTAAAAATATCAACAGTCCTACTCTCTATCATTTCTTCCCTTCTCTTGGAAAAAGAGCGCGTATTATGTAGGTATACAGTGTTGCCGTTTAAGAAATATAAAAAAAGTCTCCAGACGTTAATTCAAAAGTCGCTAGATTGTGGAAAATACATCATTAAAAAAATCCCCAGAAGTCGCTAAATATTTCAGGGTAAAAAATATGCTGAAAGTACAATGTTGCGAGTATTTGACTGTGATAAAACAATCAAAAAGCTTTAGTTAGATCAGTTATAACCAGTTTTAGCAACATTATAGTCTTATTGATGTTTCCATTCTAGTTTATTATTTTTATTTTACTTTTGAGCATATCTTCTTTTTTAAAGAGATTTTCATTCCCACAAATAGATTCTGATATCAATGTCTATAATTTAACAAAGAAACTAAGAAAGACAGGTTTGTTTCACCAAAACGTAACATAGTTACTGATTTTCATTATTATCGATAGTACTCTTTGTTACTGGTTTTTATTTTTCTTGACGGTGGTAGTGAAATGAAAGTGGAAGACAAAACAATATTTGATGTATCATTTAATAGAGAGAGGCACCCGATCGACTAAACCCCGATATCGAATGTCATTTTGGTAGGGGGATTTCAAAAAGCCCTACCAAAAAGAACACTAGCAATTCATGTGCTTACCAATAATTTTACACTTAAATTAGTACCAAAATATCTATGTATTTTCAATATTCAGATAGTCGTTAGAGTCCACTAATTTTTTTTAAGTTACTAGATTAAAAAAAAAATTTCGTTAAACATATCCAAAATCCGCTAGATCTAGCGACTAGGTCGCTAAAATGGCAACTATAGTAAGAAGTACGAGTAAGCTATTCGAGACTATGACTATTCACTGTTGCTAAAATATCGAAAATTTTATTTTTAAGTATCGATATTTATTGCTATTAGTTTTGACTGCTAATCGATATTAAAATTTGAATTTCGATGAACAATATTTTTTATTATTCGATCTAGGTTGAATCGATACAATATGCTTTCCTTTTCCGTTCTCCTCTGTTAGATATAATTTCAAATTTCAGAACTTTTACATACATGCACACACGTCAATTTTCACACACTTTATACATACCTTTTTCGGTATCCACTACTCTTATATTTGTCCACATTCATACTTAATACAATTTTAGTTTATAACTAAATAATATTATAATAAACTCTGATAATCTAATTCTATATTTTCCCATATATAGTAGTACTATAAGAACATTTCTCTGGTTCAGGTTTTCTCACGATGTTTTCCTTCACCGTCAGCTGATAGTGTTACCAATTGAAAAATATGTTGGTACACGCCAGGGTTCGAACAATAATGATGACAATCATTATCATTAAATAATGATTCTGCAAGTGGCCTTTAAAAGTGTAATGTAACATTTTGAAATACTTATGGCATAAATTGTACAAATATACTGTCCGGGGGTGGAGAGTGCTTGAGAAGGTGGAGACCCTATCGGACCATCGATATATAAGGTTCGAGGTCTCCACCTCCCAAGCTGCAATTGGCACCTACCCCCGGAGGGGCGCGAAGTTCCCCTGCTGGGCGGTGAGCCGCCTCAACCGCGAACTAGCGGAAGAGGCGGCCATCGTTCAGGCGTGGGCCATGCCCTCCGTGCAGGACGATGTCGACGCGTCCGCAGCCCGCCTCCGTGGTGCCCTCACTGAGGTTTGCGACGCGTAGATGCCGCGGAGCGTACACCGCCCAGACAAACGGGCGGTATACTGGTGGTCGCCACAGATCGCCGATCTCCGGGCGGCCTGCTCCGCGGCCCGGCGGCTGTTCGGGCGCATCCGCCGACGGCGGCACTGGGACCCCGAGGTGGAGGCCCGGCTGTATGGCAGTTACAGGGAGTGCAGGAAGACCCTGCAGGCTGCCATCAGCCGGGCGAAGGAAGCGGCATGGGAAGAGCTGCTGCAAACGCTGGAGGGGGATCCTTGGGGCGCCCGTATCGGCTCGTACGCAACAAGTTACGATCCTGGGCGCCCCCGGTGACGGAGACCCTTCAGCCGGAGGTGGTGGCGAGGGTCGTGGAAAAATTATTCCCCGACCCTCCGCTGCTACCGGCTCCTTCCATGCCTCCACCTCGGGCGGAAGTTGGGGAGTTGCCTGACAGTCCTCCCCCAATTACGGAAGAGGAGATGGGGAGAGCTGTCGAGCGCCTCCTCAACCGGCGGAGAGCACCCGGTCCTGACGGGGTCCCGGGCCGGGTGCTCGGCCTTGCACTGGGCCATCTTGGGGGGTGGCTTCGGGAGCTGTTCGACCGATGTTTGGTAGTCAAGCAGTTCCCGAAGCTCTGGAAGCAAGGGCGGCTCTGCCTTATGGCGAAGGAGGGCCGCCCTCCGTACTGCGCATCCGGGTATCGGCCCCTCGTCCTGCTGGACGACGTCGGGAAGGTGCTGGAAAGGGTCGTCTCTTCCCGAGTCGTCCAGCACCTGGAGGGAGTGGGGCCAAATTTATCGGACGCGCAGTTTGGCTTCCGGACAAGGCGTTCCACTTTGGACGCCTTGTGCCTCCTAAAGTCGCTGTCGACGGAGGCGACCTCCCAAGGGGAGAGGGTCTTGGCGGTGTCCTTAGACATCGCCAACGCCTTCAACAGTCTGTCGCACGGTGTCATATGGGAGGCTCTCCGATATTTCGGAGTGCCCCCGTACCTGCGGCAGTTGTTGGAGGCGTACCCGGAGGACAGGGAGGTCGCCTACGTCGACGGCGACGGGCGGATGGTCCAGCAGGCCACAAGGCGGGGGGTTCCACAGGGGTCGGTGCTAGGTCCGCTCCTGTGGAACATGGGCTACAACTGGGTGCTCCGCGGCGTGCTCCCATATGGAGCGCGTCTAATCTGTTACGCGGATGACACCCTAGTCGTAGCCCGGGGGGGGAATTGGAAGGAGGTGGAGTGCCTGGCCACGATGGCCACAACCCTCGTGGTCAGGCGCATAAGGAGGCTGGGCCTCAAGGTGGCCCTCGAGAAGATTGAGGCCCTGTTATTCCACGGGCCTCGGCGGGGGCCACCTCCTGGGGCCCACATAATGGCGGAAGGCGCCCTAATCAGGGTGGGGGCCAAAATGAAGTATTTGGGCCTCACCCTGGACGGGCGTTGGTGGTTCGAGCCCCATTTTGCGGGGCTCGGTCCGCGAATTGCTGGGCGGCGGCGGCACTCGGCCGGTTGCTCCTCAATACTGGGGGATCGGGTGCCGGGTGCCGGCGACTTTTCATGGGAGTCGTGCAGGCGATGGCCGCCTACGGGGCACCGGTCTGGGCAGACGCCCTCGGTGCCACCAACGTGCGCACGCTGCGCAGTGCGTAGCGCACGGTGGCACTGAGGATGATCCGGGCGTACCGGACGGTGTCCTCGGCGGCGGCCTTTGCGCTCGCCGGCTCCCTTCCTTGGGAGCTGGAGGCAGGTGTTCTCGCCGCTGTGTACGAATTCACGGCGGCGAGGAAACGTAGTGGGGAGCCTCCGGCTCCCAGGGAGATAGGGTGCAAGAGACGGCAGTTGCGGGAGGAGGCAGTCGAGGTGGATGCAGGACCTGGCGGACGCGCGCTACGGAACGTACACCGTTGACGCCGTCCGCCCGGTCCTGCGGAAGTGGATTGGTCGCGAGTGGGGCTTCCTGACGTTCAGGCTGGTGCAGGTGCTGACTGGACACGGTTGTTTCGGGTGGTACCTGCACCGGATCGCTCGCAGGGAGCCGACCGCCGCCTGTCACGAGTGCGGCGCTGAGGAGGATACCGCGCAGCACACTCTGTCTGAATGTGCTGCATGGGAGGTGGAGCGCCGCACTCTGGCGGTGGCGGTAGGAGAAGATTTGTCGCTGCCGAGCGTGGTTTTGTCCATGCTCGGCAGCGAGCAGGCATGACGAGCAGTGGCCTCCTTTTGCGAGGAAGTCATCTCGCAAAAGGAGGCGGCGGAGAGGGCCCGCGAGGCGGACCCCCTCAGTGGGCGTCTTCGAGTTAGGTCAGGAGGAGGCGGTGCTTTGCCCAACTCCTCCTGCCACCATAGCCGGACCTGAGGGGATGTAGTGGGGGGGCTCATACCCTCATTGCACAGGTCTGGCGGACGTGGGGGGGCAGTTGGTGTGTGCCCAGCTGCCTCTCTATAAGTAGGAGCCCGACGGCCACCTTCCGCTGGGCGGACCGTTGGGGCGGCTATATAAGGGGAATAGCTAAGACCGATCCCTTGCTGCCCCAACATCACGGTCTGTCGGTACACCGTGGGGTTTTAGTCCGTGCGAGTCGGATATAAGCCACTCTCTCCCCCGGGAGGGTGGATATCCATAAGGGATTTCCCCACGTAAAAAAAAAAGATTATATTTGTTTTTTAATAGTATCAATATAAACATCGAAAATCCGATATTCTTAAAAATATCAACAGCCCTAACCGAAACCTCAAACGCAGTGTACTCTGAAAAGATATTTACTCCTAAAATGATCAGTTTTTTTTTTTTTTTTCGAAATGTCTATTTCGAAATGTCTACGCTATTGACCCAGCAAGGTCTTAACAGCTTCACCGGACTACTAAGGCGAGCGCTTAAGGCTAAAATGACCAGTCGAAATGCCTAAAACCTCCTCAATGACTTCACTTTCCTTTTGAAATAATAATTATGATACTGGGGTTGACAGACCAAAGTAATTTCATTAAATTTATAGTTATTTAAAAACAAAAAGTACAACTAAGGACATAGGTGAATAGGAGTTATATTACTGAAATATATCATTTTTATGATTCCAAAAAATTGTTAGATGTCTGGTAATTCAGTAACTGTACGTTGTATCCGATAAAAAGTACTGATCCCGAGGAATAGGTCTACATGATGTAAAAAATGGATCCCAAAAACACTTATATTAAACAGAGATTGCAATAAAACTCGTATTTTTTATAATTGTATATGTAATAATAATATTTTAAGCTATTATAAATACACATAAATAAATATTTCAAATAATGTTAACTAATTAACAGTAAAACTTACATAATAAACAATTTACGTAAAAATACATTATGACAGTTTTTTTTATTTATTTAATGAACAAGTTTATTGCATATAATTTGTTAACAATAAGAAAAACTAAACGTTAACACGGTATTATCATTCTAATATTCAATAAAAATACGCGATGTTTAATCTTTCAAAATACTTATAATTCAGTCTAACAAAACATTGACAATCTTTTTTGATACCATATAAAAATTATGAAAAATGGTATGGGAGAACCGCAAGATACATTTATTTATTTAGGTGGGACAAGTCAGTGACAGTGACACCTTGTTATTTAGAAGTAATATAGTTAAACGGCCAGTGGCGCCGACATTAGTTATTTACGTGTGTTATCAAGTCAGAGAATGACACCGATATTTAGTTGTTTAAGTATGACATTAAGATAAAAAATTAATACCAACATTTAGTTATTTAGAAGTGTTATCATGTCAGACAGTGACAGCGACATCTAGTTAAATGTATTATCGGATCGGCCCGTGGCGTCGACATTTTATTTAGGTGTGATATTAATGAGAAAGTGACATCAATGTTTAGTTATTTAGATGTAATATCTGTTTGGTAAATGACGTTGACAGTATTTAGGTGTTATATTAGATGTGATATTGGTGTAATATCTAGTTATTTAGATGTAATATCTGGTTGTTAAGTGAGGCTGGTGTTATTTAGTTGTGATATTGGATGTGATAGTGACGTATTATGTATTATTTATGTGTGATATATGGGGTTAGACAGTGACGCCGACGTGTCCGAGTGCGGCGGAGAGGTGCTTGAGGTGTTGGCGCATGTCGGCGGGGGAGAGGCCGCAGCGGGAACCGATCACTTTGAACGCGTTCAGGTACTCCAGCTCCGTGAACTGTGATATATGGGGTTAGACAGTGACGCCGACGTGTCCGAGTGCGGCGGAGAGGTGCTTGAGGTGTTGGCGCATGTCGGCGGGGGAGAGGCCGCAGCGGGAACCGATCACTTTGAACGCGTTCAGGTACTCCAGCTCCGTGAACTGCGCGCCCTTCTCGCGAACCGACGTTATTATCTCCTATAAATATCGTTAATATTATTGAAGTATGCCATTTTTTCATAGTACCTGAATAAATCAATGTCACTGGTTATGAAAGAGTTTGTGATATTATGAAATAAGGAATTTCAATAATTATTCTAGAGATTTTCTCAACAAAATTACCTTTGTTAATTTTTCAATTCGGTAGGTATATAAACACACATCAAAGATTCAAATAAGAAGTATATAAATTAGTTCCTAAAAAAATATAAATTAATATATTAATTCCTTCGATGTGATATATAACAGTGAAATATGTTTAGTCACGGCATATGAAAAATAACATTGATATAAACTCTCTTGCATGTAGTGATAGACATTATCGACATAAATCCACATCAAACAATCCACACAGTATTTAAAATAACTTGATATATAACTATTCATATGATGTGAAAAATAATAGTGGTGCGCGTTCATAATCATAACACGTGACGTTATTTTTCACATCACGTGATAAATAACAGTGATATGTGTAGTGTGTACGCGTACCTGCGGAGTGCAGTTGAGTAGATGCAGGTAGTGGTGGGCGCGGTGCAGCCCGTCGTGCGGGAGGTGCAGCGCCGCCAGGCAGTGTCGCAGCGTGCCCAGCCGGCCCCCCGCCTCCTCGCGGCCCCCACCCCCCGCACCCCCCACCTCGCCCTGCCACCGCCACACCACGCCCGCCGACATCATCTCGCCCACACCGTTGAACACATACTGCCATACAAATACATACCTTATAATAAAAAAAGTACCGTTACGGGACGCCTGGCAGATGTGAAACATTAAAAACTTCTTTTTTTTTGCAATCAATCATCTAGATTGATATTCCTTACAATTTTCAGCGTTATAAAATAGGGAGTAGAGTACTAACGTCGAGTCTCGCAGGTGAGAGTACGTTAGCGGCCTGCTCGTGGAACGCGAGTAGCGCGTGTGCCAGCTCCCCCGCGCCCCCTCCCCCCGCGCCGCCGCCGCGCTCCCCCTCGGCCCCCGCCGCGCCCGCGCCCTCCCCCTCGCGCTCCTCCTGCCCCAAGTAGTAGAAGCATTCGATGCGCATCTACCGCAAACGACAAACAAACACATTGTCTTAAACCATAAACCACCTTAAACTAACTCTTAAAACCTTAGTTCCCAAATTGGTATGGATGAACCACCAAGTGGTCCACGAAAGTTGTGACGGGAATCTAAGTTGGCATGATGAAAAAAAAAACACAATTCGTAAGCGGTGGGGCCCACGAAAATTTATTAGCTTTCAATAATAAAGAACTAAAATATAGGCTCGACTTCACCTATCAGTGTAAAACGTGTAGACCTGCAAAACGCCATTTTGGGAATATGGTAGGGATGTAACTGCAGGAGGTCCACCGGAACCACCTAAATTTGAAAGTGATCTATGACTTTGAGAACCTTTGGTCTAAACCGTTTTACATAATACCGCTACTACTCGATAGATGACGCTGTATTAAAGTTAAAATCTGTTAAATTAAGGTGTCAAGATTTCTTTCTCATTAATGACATCTCAACGAATTAGAGTAATAAATCGTCTTGCTCAGAAAAAGTGCTTGATTTTACACGAAATATATTATCAAGTGAACAAATATCCTTTCAAACTGTCATGTAAGGGTCGCGATACTTGGTAAAACAGAAAATCTATTTTAAATCCAAATTCAAAAACAAAAAAAAAAATCTAAATATTCTACAACATCGATTACCAAAAAAAAACTCCTTAATAATTTTTTTTTATACAAATTATAAATAACTATAAGAATTTTAGTTTTTATCCGAATAGAAATTAAAATCACAATTTTACAGTACCGGAGATCGATTCACTAAATAGATTTGAGTGTCTAGACCAAGTATCAAAGATAATGTTACCTCCAAATGCAGGAATAGCAGACATTTATGAGATATTTCATCGAAGATGGCCGCCGCAGCTGATATATCGTTAAGCTGCTTCTCTGATAATCTGATGGAACTTGCTAACATCGCAGGTATACTCCTTATGTTCATACTGAGCCAGTCCTAGGTAGGTAAAAACCTTGGTTAATATAAATTCTTCGAGAGCGAAAAGTATTAAGTCTGTAGGTGGTAGAGCCACGCTGAAATTATTATTAATTTCATCATGAAGGGGTCGGCTCGTCCGGGGTAGTACCATCCTCTCAGAGAAAACCGACGTGAAGTAACAATACTTGCATTGTTGCGTTTCGTTCGGTCAGTGAAAGCGCCGGAGACCCATCTCCCCTCCCTTCGAACCCGTCCATTTCTCTCCATTCCCTTAAACACAGGCTGGTAACGCATTTGCAACTCCTCTGAGGTCGGTAGTGTCTTGGGATGGCGGTGATCGCTGAACAACAGGTGACCCGTCTGTTCGTTAGCCTCCCATATGATATTAAAAAAAAATTAAAACTTCGGTTTCGCTTGTGTTAATGTAAATTTAACCTACTTTTCAACAACTCGCTAAGTAAAACTAAACACGTAACCAACAAATTCACATTCACAGGTTATTAATATAAACTTTTTTTTAAATTTGAAATAGTATTTTTTTTTTATTGTAGCACGGCAAAATGACTGCACTATGCCTGATGGTAAGCACAGTGCATTCCAAAAATAATAACGACCACCGATTGACACACTATCCATCGCCGGTCGCCACTATCATGCCGGCCTGCAAAAAGCTGGATATGCACAGGCTGATCCCGAAACGCGACGCGCAGAAGCGAGTCACTATGACGGGCTTTTTCGCCATATACATGGTGGTTGCGACCCAGTCGGGCTGTAAAACCCTACCACCCCGCTTTCGCCATTGCCTCGTTCGTTATTCAGCAGGGTGCACCACGTGCAGGTGAGGTTGGCTTGGGTGTCTCAAGTCTTAAGATGTTATTTGACACCCCTTACACCCCAAGTAAATATGTGAATGTAGTATAATAGTGTATAATCTTTGGAGTTTTTGACAGGATCTTGGAATGTTATGTAGTAGATTTTATATTTTATTCATAACCATGTGTTATTTGATTGTATATTTTGTAATATCGATGGTATTTTGAGTAATATAGTTTGCTTATTGTGCACAAGTGAAGTGGATGAGAAACAATACCACAGAGCAAGTATACTGACTTGCCACAAAAACTCCCTGGATAGTTAGACCTATCTAACAGGGGTGTCACCATGTTGTTAATTAATTTAAATGATCGCAAGAAAGTTTGCAATATTTACTTACACGATAATGGCAGTAATAATCTACTAAAAATTGGTTTCCAAAAATAAAATAAAAATAGTGTAATTTTTATTTAATAAGAATAATTTGCTAATTACACAATTTTTATCATTTTATTTAATTATCGTTAATGAAGGCATAGCTACAGAATATCTACAAAAATTTGACGAGTCTGACGGTTCAAGTGAGAATGTGTTGTATCTACTAAGTCAATAGTAATATACAGTTTAGTTTGCGTCAAAGGTTTTGACTGCCGCTCTGAATATATAGTTGCGTAGAACACAAGTTTAAACATAAATACATATTATATTATATGTATAATTGCAAGTCAACTTAAGGATAAATGAATACCAATTCTAGATTCCTATAATAATATTTCAATTTTGTTTTATATTTAACTCTTGACAGGAGTCAATAAGAGGTCGTTAGTACAAATAGATATGAGTCAATTGTCTGTCATTAGTACAAACAGACACGAATCATTAGTAGGAATCATCAGGTCAATAGTATAGTTTCGTTGATCGAGCCGATATGTTATTAAGAAAATATTTGATATATATGTTTGTTAAATGAATTACGTAGGTTTGACCGCATGTATTGAAAGATTGAAACTCACCATAGACTCGCAGAGAACGGCCAACTCAGCGAGAGTGTTTATATCGGAAATGATCTCGTTGCGCGAGATGGCGCCGTCGCCCAGACTCGAGCCCAGAATCTCCGCCTCGCGCTCGTACGCCTGCTTCAGTTCCTGTTCATTATATTATACTACATTAGGACAAAAACGATTTTCGTCCCCACGCCCGCATAACCACAGATAACGCCGCCGTGGTCTGGGGGTTAATTTCGCTCCCGCACACCCGATTAGGCCTCCCACAGCAGCGGTTTAAGCCTAGGTTCGATCCCTCGGTAGCGAGCCCATGAGTGCGTTGCTTGCGCGATACGGTGACACACAAATATACATCACCGCTACAACACTACACGATCACCCCCACACACGTGCATGCCTACACGCTTACACATGAAAGTGGAAGGGTTTACTTTTTTTTCCCTTATCGAACTGAAAAACTCCCGATAGTAAATATATGGAGGAGTTGTTGAGGCGTGTATGCTTGGTACACATATACGTTTCAGCAACTCATACATATATGAATAGTTAGCTAGATTAGCTAAGATAGGTTGCGATTTTGCATGCAACAGGCAATAGCCAAGCCGAGGTGTGCCGTGCAACCTTGAGCTGGTTGCCAAAATAAAATCGGCTGAGTACCTTAAGCGCACGCCTTAGTAGTCCGGTGAAGCTGTTAAGACCTTGCTAGGTCAATAGCGTAGTCATTCCGAAAAAAAAAACGATTTCCGTTTCCGATTAAAAATTTATAACTGAACTTCTCTAATGCATATCTATACGTATAACTATCGTATTTTTTTTTTCAAAACATTTGTGTTTCAATAGGGAAGTAAAACTTGATAATAGAGAAATAGGTATTAGAATTATTTAATACGCGTCAGATAATACAGTCAGTGTATTATGTTATACAGTCGAAGTTTTGAGTTTAGATAGTAGTAAATAAATTTATGATTAAGATTGTATTGCAGGAAATTATGGTTTGTAGATATCTCTGTAACAGACACTGATACATTTCATCAGTGTATGATATATTATCATGGGTTATCATATGTCATTATATATATATATATATATATATATAATCTCTTCTACGCCTAACCGCTTACAAGACCGCACGCAAACTGGCACCCAAAATTACAATAACTTATATCTAGTTTAAATAACTAATAATGGTAAAACCATATCATCAGTTTTTGAACATTACCGGGTCAGTATTAATTTGTGTATACATAGTGTTGTAATTGTGGTGGAAGCCGAGAACCAGCCAAGACCCGGTAAGTTCTGTTCTAACTTCTATCGCTAATTATATCTATATTTACAACAATTTCCACCATATATATATAAATTGATAAATTTTAATTCGACGTCTATTGTAATAGAAGAATCCTTTGTGTAGCAAATGTTATCGATGTATATTTTGAATCCCACAGGGTTCGGTATTGGGCTCTGGGCTACGAGTGGGTGCCCGGGGGCGCGCTCCCTTCAAGAGTACGCCTAATATGTTATGCAGATGACGCCCTAGTCGGAGCCAAGTTGGGAAACATTGGTGCGCTTAGCCATGGAAGATACAACGCCCGTGGTTGGGTGCATTCGTCGGTTGAGTCTCAAGGTGGTCCTTGAAAAAAACCGACGCCTTGCTGTTTCACAAGCTTCGGCAGAGGCCACTTCCTGGGGCCCACATAATAGTAGATGGCGTCCGTGTCAGGGTGGGGACCCGGATGAAATATCTTAGCTTAGTAGTCTCCTCGCGAATACAGGAGGGCCGGGCGCTGCTTGCCGGCGTCTATACGCAGAGGTTTTGCGGGTCATGACAGCTTATGGGGCACCGATATGTGTGAAGGACGTCCTCAGACCCATTAACGTTCGTGTGCTGCGAAATATGCAGCACACTGCGGCGCTGAGGGAAATACGCAGATACCAAACAGTATCCTCGGCGGCGGTCATGTCGTTCACCGGATCCCTTCCCTAGGAGCTGGAGGTGAAAGTTCTTGCCGCTGTATAGGTACGGCGGTTATAAAGTATCGAGGGTAGTCTCCAGCTACCAGAGGAGTTTCTGTGATGTGCGTAAGAGTCCGCAGAGGCGAAATGGAAAGGTGGAGACAGGACCTGACGGACGCACGGTATGGTAGACGTATCATGGATGTCGTGTACTCTGGTCTTGCTAGAGTAAATGAATAGGGAGTGGGGTTCCCTGGTGTAGCGGTTGGTGCAAGTATTTATCGGACATATATGTTTTAGGTGGTACCTGCATAGGATTATCCACTGTCTGAATGTACTGTGTGGGAGGACCAGCGCTACGATCTGGCTGCGGCCGTAGAGGAGGATCTCTCTGCCGAGTGTGGCCTCGGTTATGTTCGGCAGCGAAAAGGTATAGAATGTTGTTGTTTTCTTTCTACGAGGAGGTTATCTAGCAGAAGGAGATGGACCATGAGGGAGCTCTGAGTGGTTTCCTAGGACAAGGAAGGGTTGGCAGGAAGAACCGTCTTATTAGAATGGAGCCTGGCGACCACCTTGCTAGGTTCCTGCAGAGTTGATCCTTTTGAATGTAATATGTAGTACATCATGAGGTTTTATTTTATTTTATTTGTTATATCATATAGGAGGCAAACGAACATGCGGGTCACTTGTTGTTAAGCGATCACCGCCGTCTATAGACACTAACAACCCCAGATGAGTCGCAAGTGCGTTGCCAGTTTGTGTTTGGGGGAATGGAGAGTTAGGGAGAGAGGAAGGCAGAGGAGGGAGACGGGTCTCCGGTGCTCTCATTGACCGAACTAAACGCAACAATGCAAGCATTATGATTTTACGTTGTTTTACTGTGACAGGGTGGTGCTACCCCGGACGAGTCCATCCATTAATGCTGAAACCAATAATAGCTTCGGCGTGGCTCTACCACTTCTAAGTTTAGTACTTTAGTCCGCGCAAGTTGGACATGATCCACATTGTTCCCCGGGAGAGTGGGTAATTTGTAGGAATTTCGTCACTTTAATAAAAGACATGCGAAGGAAGAACAGCGTGAGCCGGCTGCGGCAGTGTTAATACTAAAGTACTAAAAAAACTATGATCTGTTATTTTGAGATGCGGGTTTAGCGTACGTGTTGTCGGGGTTGTCCGTCGGGGTGCGTGACGGCGCGCCAGTTGGAGAGCGACTGCAGGAACCGCACGATGTCGTCGTCCGCGAGCCACCGCGCCGCGCGCCCCGTCCCCTGTGGTGCGGCCCGCGCGTGCGCACTGCGGGCGTGTGTCGCGAGCGCACTCGCCGCCGCACTCGCCGCGCGCACCGCCTCCGCGCCCCCGCACCGCCCGCACCGCCGCGCCGACACCGCGCACGCCCGCACCGCGCGCCACGCGCTCGCCACGCACGCGTACACCGCGCCGCCGCCCCACACCCTACAACGCACCGACTCACTTATACCCTTCTAATAACGCGACAAAACACACTATGTATACGTCACTCTCTCGGAGCGTACAAGCGTACCGCATTACGCCAGAGGCTAACACTACCTTTACGCCGGTTTGCTCCACTCATTTTATACAGAAACAAACCCGTAGTAAGGATAGCGATATAATCGAATGACGGCGCTCTATGGTATGAATGCATACAGCGGCGTACGTGACGGCATATATGTGTAAATAATTATTGATAATTCGACGTATTTTCATTAAGAGATGATAGATGGCAATCATTTGCGACAATTTTAACCTGCATATGCATTATGTGAAAGTGAAAATTTTGAGTTATCATGTTTTTTAGTATATTTCAAAAATATAATATCCAAAATTTATGAAAAATTGTATATTAATTTAAACTTCATTTTTTCCTCTGATTTATAACAAACAATTAAACATTTGTAATTTATCAATATGTAAACGACTTAATGTCCAATTTCGTTGCGACGTTTTTTACAGTATCTTTCAAATACAAAAATTCATATACTATAATAGCAGACCCAGTAGAAGTTGTCGTGCCCTGAATATAAAGAAATCCTTGATAAATGATATACCAAATCTTTCCTCGCGAATCACTTTATATGCTGGTGGAAACATCTTTTCAGTACTTTTTGAGTTTGCAAACAAAAAGATAGACGCGGTATGGGGACTTTGGTTTATACTATGTAAAAATTATATTTATTATAACTGCAATAAAATTACAAACTACAAACATATGGCCTTCAAACAAATCACGTGACACATTTTGGCTATATTTAACCTTCACAGTGATATAATGAAAAATGATTTCATCGTTATACTTTATGAAGTTGAAAGGCGTATAAGTTAGTGAATGGATTGTATAGTAGAGTAGTGTCGTGACTGACCCCGGGGTGGCGGCGTGCGTGTGCGGGGGCGGCGGTACGCGCTCGCGCCAGGCGGAGGGCGCGCGCATGGCGGCGTCGATGTGCGCGCGCGCGGCCGCCGCGAGCCGCTCGGTCTCGCCGGTGCGCACGTAGTCCGTCACGAACGCACGCAGCGAGCACTCGCCCCCACTGACACACCCGACACAATTTACATCATTACTACAAACAATACAAACCTCTATCTCATTACCAAAAAACATCACCTATCGATCAATAGAAGAAAAATCATAATATCTAAAAAAAAATGTTTCATGCTCTTTATTCTCATTATGAAGTATAGAGTACAATTGTCATAAATAATGTACTGATACGATTCTTAAAAGAATGTATCATTGTTAAATAATAAGAAAACATTTTAAATAATCTTAGTACTTACTACGAATATGTATGTACCTATTGTTTATGAATGTGACGCTGAGGTAAACACTATTCTATTATTACAAAAACCAGTAGTTCGAGGAATATATAATATAGGCCTTCGCAAATCATTAAAAACAAAGTCTTTTTTCTCGTAATTCAATTCTGTTATTTTGTTTGGTACCCTTGTTTTATTGCCATTCCTCTGAATGTTTATACCATTAACTGAAAACATCTGTGAAGCTATGAAGGTCAATCTAACAATAGTTTGATTATTGGAAATTATTTTCGATTAGTTGTATTATGGGTATCGAAGTACAATTAAGAATTTTCGAAAGAAAAAAAAAATGTTTTTTAAATCGATGTGAACCGCGGCCTGCGGAAACAATTTCTAAAAAAGCCCATAAACAGTTTTTTTAGATAATAGTGTTAGGTATTATAACAACATGTCAAACACATTATCGATTTGACGGATAGTGAGTTCAAGAATAATGTCAAGCAGGTTTTAATATCTAAAGACTATATTTATTATAAGATGAATCAATATGTGAACGATTGTGACGTTTGTAAATGATGCTTCACTCTGTGCATCTACTAACAACGAATATAATCTATACTAATATTATAAGGAGGTAAAGTTTGTGAGTTTGTGGGTTTGTGACGTTGTGGCGTTGTAGGGGGTTATCTCAGGAACTACTGGTCCGATTTGAATAATTCTTTCAATGTTATATAGCACATTCATCGAGAATGGTTATAGGCTATGTATCATCACGCTAAGGTCACTAGGAGCGGAGCACAGATGAAAAATGTTTCAGAATCGGGATGTTTTTTCTTTTTGAGAACTGCTGCGTGTTCGTGTTGGTGTTAGTGTATATATTTCACGCGAACGAAGTCGCGGGCAGAGGCTAGTGATTTATAAACATAAATCATGTTGGATGTCAAAACCTATAACATGAAGAGGTAAACCAGATCGAATTTCTTGTCGGTTATTCTCGATGACAGGGGTTGTTGTCTGAACCGGTGATAGTTTTGACGTTCATAAGCGCCTTTTAGGGCTTAATTTGAATAAAGGATATTTTTATTTTGAAGAAAATAATTGATTTTGGTATGTTCAAAAATTATTCGATTGTTTGGCTAATCAAGCTAATATCGCCTTTTATAGATGGGAGTGAATAGATTTAGGGAGAGAGAGAGAGAGAGAGAGAAGTGTTACCCGGCGAGTGCGAGCGACTCGATGTGGTTGGCGAGCGCGTGCAGTGCGGGCAGCACGCAGTGCAGGTGGGCGGGGTCCGGGCGGCACACCAGCGGGCTCGTCGCTCTGCGGCTCGCGACCGGGGTTGCCGCTGTGCCTGGGCACGCACACCGCACTCACGTTACATAACCACACGATACAATTATTACCGGGATTTATATCAACTTAAATCTCTCGTTATTTTCGCACATACGTACATACATTTACAACCATAAAAATAAAAGTTCGTAAACAACAGCCTAGACACAATTTATTTCTCCATAATTAACGAGTTGAAAATGGAAACATGATCAAATTCGAATCATGTTCTTTTATACTATCTATACTAATATTATAAAGAGGTAAAGTTTGTGAGCTTGTGACGTTGTGATCTTGTGACGTTGTAGGGGGTAATCTCAGGAACTTCTGGTCCGATTTGAATAATTATTTCAGTATTATTGCTCATTTCAGAATGGTTATATGGCTATATATATCATCACGCTAAGACCAATAGAAGCAAAGCACTGATGAAAAATGTTTCATAATCGTAATGTTTTTTCCTTTTGAGAACGCGAACAAAGTCGATTAAGTATGAAAGTATACACGCTTCTGATAACAAAAACGCAATTTTTAAATTTTTTGTCGGTCTCTCTGTCTGTTTGTTCCAGGTAATCTCCGAAACGGCTGGAGCGATTTTAACAGGAATTTCACTGACAGATAGATAAAACTCAGCGAGTGACATAGACTAATCTAAATTAGACCTGGTGTTAACCACGGCTTTGTTCGCAATGCTATCTTCAAAACGGCTGGATCAATTTTCATGAAACTTTCACCAACAGATAGCGGACATCACAACAGGTAATTTAGTATATCTTAATTTAAACTCGCTGTTAACTGTGACTTTATCTGCAGTACTATCTCGAAATCGGTTAGACCGATCTACAAGAAATTTTCATTGGCAGATAGCTGACCTTATAAAAAGTCATTCAAACTTTTTTAATTTATACTATCTGTTAACCGTGGCTTCACCCATAGTACTATCTCCAAAATTATTAGTTCATTATACAGTGTGAGCACTGAGGTAATTATATGGTGGGGTAAGGTTCCAAATATGCTGCTGACGACAAACCTCATTAGGTAGTCTGTAGTATTTATATATCTAATGTACACATTGCATGTTTTTAAATAGAATTTCTATAATTATACATAGTCTCACAATTTTATAATTCTTTAATACAATTAAAAAAAAACGCGTGCGGAGCTGCGGGTACAGCAAGTAATAAATAATATTTTATGTCTAATAAGAGATTATTCGAGCTTGCATCGCCATCCTTACTGATCAACGTTCTCAGCAATATGTTTTTAGACAACTCCGTGCACTCCCGTTTCCCGCAATATGATTATATTTAAGTAAAACACATACTTAAGTAAAACTAAAACCACACAATAATTTATAATAAAAAAAACTCCTCTAAGAAAAAATAATGCATAAGATCGTTTTTTGTATAATCGATATTCTAGACCTCGATCTTGTAATGTATCGATTCCACAAACCACGATTAGAATTATTTTTTTTGTGAAACATCGCCATGCTTTTTTTTTCGAACTGACTACGCTATTGACCTAGCAGGGTCTTAACAGCTTCACTGGACTATTAACTATATTCGGCACTCAGCCGAACATCGCCATGCCTACTTTAGAGTTTCAGTAAAGTATTCCTAAAAACGATCTATTTTTCACGCAGGTTAAAGTTAAAAACACTATCCTGAATTAAAATGAATTATTATATTTTTAAATAATAAAACTGCTACATACATACATAGCAATTGTTAATTTAATATAATTTCATCAACTTGCAATAGATAAACTGTTATGGGACTAAACATAAAATACGAATCATTAATACACTAGAGGAAGTGAGGTGAAGCAACTTTTCAGATAAGTTTGGGAGAAAGTTAAGTAAGTTTTCAGTTAAGTTTAGGAGATTGTGGTGATATCATAAAAGTATAGTTACTTGTGAAGGCGAAGAGTTTGGTGTGGGGGCGCTGCGGTCGTTTCTTAGCGAAGTAGTCGGTGAGGCGCAGGTCGTGCGCGTGCGCGTGCGCGCTCCCCCCCGTGCGCTGCGCCGCGCGGTGCACGCTCTCTATCTGCAGGTACTCGCGCAGCACCAACTGCACCTACACGGGGNCCCAAATGAGTGGTGTTATAGCATAATAGTACCTATCTTTAAGAATATGGGTGATGTGCAGGACTGTAACAATTATCGAGGAATAAAGCTCATGTCACATAGTATGAAGGTTTGGGAAAGAGTGATAGCGAGACGAATAAGAGATGAGACTGAAGTGACGCAGAATCAATTTGGGTTTATGCCTGGACGAGCGACAACCGATGCCATTTTTGCACTTCGGCAATTGTGCGAAATATACAGACGTAAGACATAAGACATAAGAACTTGCATATGGTGTTTGTTGATCTGGAAAAGGCATATGATCGAGTACCTCGAGATGTTTTGTGGTGGGCCTTGAAAAAGAAAAGAGTGCCTGGGAAGTACCTACAACTTATTCGTGGTATGTACGGTCAAGCGAAAACACAAGTTAGGTCCGAAGCTGGAGTTACCGATGATTTCAATGTGGCAGTAGGTACATTAACATCAGACATACAGGAGGATACACCTTGGTGTATGCTGTTTGCTGACGACATTGTTCTTATCGGAGAGGACGCTAACGATGTCCAGAGCAAGCTGGAAAAATGGCGAGAAAACCTGGAGAATGTCGGTTTAAAAATTAGTAGAACAAAAACTGAATACTTGTTTTGCGACTTTAATGGTACATCTAGTTTTTCTCCTATAGCTTTAAATGGTGTATCCTTACAAGCTTGCTCCAATTTTCGGTATCTCGGTTCAATGATACAAAACGACGGTGGCATTGATAAGGATGTGAGGAACAGGATAAATGCAGGATGGATGAAATGGCGAAATGTGTCTGGGGTAGCTTGTGACCCACGAATGCCTTTGAAACTCAAGGGGAAAGTTTATAAAACCATGATAAGACCGGTCATGCTGTATGCATCTGAGTTCTGGGCTACGAAAGAAACGGATGAGAGGAAATTACATGTGGCAGAGATGCGAATGTTAAGGTGGATGTGTGGTGTGACTAGAATGGATAAGATTAAGAATGAGTATATCAGAGGAAGTTTGAAAATAGCACCGGTGACAGAGAAGTTGAGAAGTAATAGGTTAGCATGGTATGGGCATGTCATAAGAAGAGATGAAAACCATGTGACTAGAAAAGTGTTGAGTATGATGGTGGATGGATTTACGAGTAGAGGAAGACCGAAAAAGGTGTGGATGGATTGTGTGAAAAATGATATGTGCGTAAAAGGTGTGAATACTGAGATGACATTTGATAGGAGAGAGTGGAAAAAGAAAACATGTTGTGCCGACCCTACTTAGGTGGGATAAGGGTAATGATGATGATGATGATGATGAATGTGTATGATGATATAGATCAAAAAGGAATAATAAAATTACTGTGAACCGAATAAATTATGCACCGACAATGAATGATTGCATAATTTGATTTCACAATAATTTCAAAATGAAAATGCAGAAGAAATAGATATATAGAATAGTAAACGAATAAATAGCGATCTCAGATATTTTATGCTGTTATTGAGTAAATACCATGCATAAATTAACGTTATATGGAAGCTCCCGGGTTCCGGCACCAAAAAAATGTAGCATGCGCACCGCCGAAATGCCTATTGGTGGCTTTCTGCTACCCTGGGGGACCCCGGAGGGTCTTCGAGAACTTAAATGTTTTCGTTCAGATCCAGCTAACAACAGTAAAGATATAATGCACGTACCTCGTGATATTCTTTGTGTTACAGCTGGCCGCTGAGCTTCCACGGATGTATCTTTATGTTAGATTCTG
>JACEII010000436.1:0-33434 GCA_014332785.1 Antheraea mylitta
GGCAACCAGCTCAAGGGTGCACGGCACACCTCGGCTTGGCTGTTGCCTGTTGCATGCAAAATCGCGACCTATCTTAGCTAACCTAGCTAACTATTCATATATGTATGAGTTGTTGAACCGTATATGTGTACCAAGCATACACGCCTCAACAACTCCTCCATATATTTATTATCGGAAAATTGAGAGTTTTTCAGTTCAATAAGGGAAAAGAAGTAAACCCTTCCACTTTCATGTGTAATTGTGTAGGCGTGCACGTGTGTGGGGGTGATCGTATAGTGTTGTAGTGGTGATGTATATTTGTGTGTCACCGTATCGCGCAAGCAACGCTCTCAAGGGCTCCCTACCGAGGGATCGAACCTAGGCTTGAGCCGCTGCCGTGAGAAGCCTAATCTGGTGTGCAGGAGCGAAATTAACCCCCAGACCACGGCGGCGTGATCTGTGGTTACGCGGGCGTGGGTGTGAATACGCTCTGTTTCGAGGGACAGGCTGGTACTGATCGTTCACTGACGTGATTGAATCAGGAGGGTCGGTAAAAATGTGTCGCGGACGTCTTTTATAACGCGCAGCGTTAGGTATGGGTTCATTTGGTAGTCCGGTGAACCTGTAAAGGCCAAAAAATTAAGGCCAATAGCGTAGTCAGTTCGAGAAAAAAAAAAATACGGGTTCATAGTTTGCGGCGGATACCACTAACGGACTGGGATGATTCGCGGCTTTTTCAAAATAACTAATCGTAAGTGATTTTACGTACGCCCAGATAGAAGGGATCTCTAGGTCTCTATGGAGATCGACTCTCCGGATGTATCACGGGGCACCGGTCACTTTACGTAAAACACGATTTTGGAGAACCTGCAGCTTATCAAACTTATCTTCGGACATATGCGCCAAAACGGGGCAGCTATATGTCATCACAGGACGGATACACGTCTTATACAAAGTAAGCTTGTGTCTGAGGGGTGGTTGCCGATGTTTTTGGATTGTACTTTGTTTAACATCAGGCATAGTGCAGTCACTTTGTCGCGCTTCAATAAAAAAAAGACATGAGAATATAAACAAGATAAGACCTACTTGATACAATTGGTTGAATATTCAACACCTATTTTTTATATTATAGGGTGTAAACGAACAGCCCGGTTACGGTTAACTAATTGTGATGACAATTGGTATGTGTCGTATGGTATTGGTATGTGTTGTACGGTATTGGTATGTGTTGTATGGTATTGGTATGTGTTATATGGTATTGGTATGTGTTGTACGGTATTGGTATGTGTTATATGGTATTGGTATGTGTTGTATGGCATTGGTATGTGTTATATGGTATTGGTATGTGATGACATTTGTCCACAGACATTAGCAACACCAGGGGATTCGCAAATGCGCTGCCGGCCTTTTAATTAGTGTACGCTCGTTTCGTAAAGGTTTGTAACTCATAATGGTTTGGGAACACCGTTGCTGGGAGTCCATTCTATAGGATTAAAGTATGAGGCAGAAAGGACCTTAAGAAGCTCATCACTGAAGACCTCCACCTATCGAGGTGGTGTGGATGACATTTTAGTTGCAGACGGGTTGTACGACAGTGGAATGCAGCGGTAGGTATCAGTCCAAGCAACACCTCTGGATACTCATCTTGATTCCTCTTTCCTCGTGGACTCGTGATCTACTTTCAACAATCGATATAATCTGTTTACTTAAATAAATGGAGGTAACGCTAAAACGTTGGTAGAAAATGGCGCACGTATTAACATCAAGCATACATAGCAAAAGTGTATTCTGCCTTTTTGTCTGTTTATTTTTTTCCACAATGTTTTGATAAATGATTATTATAAAGGCCAGTGATTACAAATATGATGTTAACACATTTTTTGTCTGTTTGTTTGTAATCCGAATTTAAATCGATAATCGCTTATTTATATGACATTTCCTACGTATTAAGCGTACAACATTCCTCAATTGAAAGTCAAAAAGTAGTCCGGTGAAGCTGTTAAGCCGTTGCTAGGCCAATGGCAAAGTTGAAAAAAAAGGGTCAAAACGAATTTTAGATATAGCAGTTAAAAAAGTAGTTAATTTAGACTGGTTTTGATGAACTTTTTGTATACGGGTAGTATATGTTATTTAAAATTTTATATCCTACTAATCTTGCCAATAATGCTTCGAGATATTATAAAAATATCTGAGATTCTCAGATTATTTTCTTTACATTCTGTACACTTTCAACGTAACATGTATTCATATTTTAATGATTTAAATAAAAAAGTTTTATGTAATTCAAGTGAAACTTAGGATTTTCACTAATTTTTAAGAAAATGTGAAAAAGAGGAGGAGAAGGTAGTAAACTTTCAGCATTATTTTGTAATATATTACTAACACGATAGTCCATACGATCCAATAGAAAATAACGTGCTATAGATTTTAACGTTTCTCTCTCTCTCTGTCTCACACAAATGAATATATTTCGAGCGCATTAAGAATACACTATCCCATTCGCCCCTTACGATACGCTCAGGTGTGCCTCAAGGGTCTATTCTCGCACCCACACTCTGTTCGTCAGTGATCTACCTCGGCCTAAGGGGGTTGAGGTAGGTTTTTGCGCATATGTCGAAAGATAATTTTCATAAGTTGCAGGTTCTTCAAAACCGCGTTTGACGTAAAGTGACCGGTGCCCCGTGGTACATCCGGAGAGTTGATCTTCATAGAGATCTAGAGATCCCTTCTATCTGGTCATATATAAAATCACATACGATTAGTTATTTTGAAAAAGCCGTGAATCATCCAAGTCCGTTAGTGGTATCCACCGCAAAATACGAACCCGAACCCGAACGCTGCGCATTATGAAAGACGTCCTTGACATATTTTTATCAACCCTCCTGATGAAATAACGGCAGTGAACGATCAGTATCAGCCTATCTCTTCAAACAGAGCGTGCTCACGCCCACGCCCGCGTAACCACCGATCACGCCGCCGTGGTCAGGGGGTAAATTTCGCTCCCGCACACCAGACTAGGCCCCTTTCGGCAGCGGCTCAAGCCTAGGTCCATTCCCTCGGCGTGGAGCCCTTGACTACGCTTGAGTTATGCATACTTGGTCCACATACATGTTTCAATATCTCATATAAGTTTGAATATGTAGCTTAGCTTAGGTTAGCTCCGTTCCCCCCTGTTACGGAGCGGGAGATGGGGAAGGCGATTGAGCACTGCGGGACGCAAGGCGCCCGGGCCTGACGGGGTCCCGGGCCGGGTGCTAGCCATTGCCCTGTACCACCTTGGAGAGTGGCTTCGGGAGCTGTTCAGCCGCTGTCTGGCGGTCGGGCAGTTCCCGAGGCCCTGGAAGACGGGGCGGCTGTGCCTGATGGCGAAGGAGAGCCGCCCTCCGGACTGCGCGTCCGTGTATCGGCCCTTGTGCTGTTGGACGACACCGGGAAGGCGCTCGAGAGGATCGCTGCCTCCCGGGTCGTTCGGCACCTTGAGGAAGTGAGGCCAAATCTGTCGGACGCGCAGTTCGGCTTCCGGTCGAGGCGTTCCACGCTGGACGCCCTGACCCTCCTGAAAAAGGTCTTCACGGAGGCGACCTCTGAGGGTGAAAGAATACTGGCGGTGTCCTTGGACATCGCCAACGCCTTCAACAGTCTGCCGCACAAAAAGATAGGTCGCGAATTGCATGTATCAGGCAACAGCCCAAGCAGAGGTGTGCCGTCCACCCTCGAGCTTGTTGCCCAAATAAAATCGGCTGAGTGCCGCAAGCGCTCGCCTTAGTAGTCCGGTGAAACTGTTAAGACCTTGCTAGGTCAATAGCGTAGTCAGTTCGAAAAAAAAAAAATTATCCCATTCTCTCATATCATTTCATTTCAAATTGGTGTCGATGAAAATGACTGTACAAAAACGAACGCAAAGCCGCAGACAGTTGCTAGTTTACGATAAAGTTTTTCTGTCTAACATTTTTGTACGTCTATCATTGTCTAGAAATTTTCACACTACGCTTTTTAAAATCCTTCTTAAAATCTGATGTGGTGATAAGCGTATTATTTGTTTTAGTATAGAGAATGTTTATCTCTCGTACAATGAAAAATAACTTCGTGAAATATACCAACTTACTGGAATTTAAAATGTTGCCGATATGCGAAATATCGCGCGAGGTAAATACGAAAATATTTATTTACGATGCTCTTCGACCCACATTCTGTAGGAGTTCCTGCAGAACGTATAATAATAAAATGATTTATGGTTTTAACTCGAAATGTATTCGAGCTAACTGGACAGTTCGTGTTTCATGCCTAGTTACTCTGGGATTTAATAATGCCTTTTATGGGTCTGACTGATTCAAACTTCCCGATAATATTACGGTATCAAAAACACCGATATACATCACTGCTACAACACTACACGATCACCCCCACACACGTGCACGCCTACACGCTACACATTTTGGTGGAAGGGTTTACTTTTTTCCCCTTATCGAACTGAAAAAACTCTCAATTTTTCGATAAAAAATATATGGAGGAGTTGTTGAGGCGTATATGCTTGGTAAAGATATACGTTTCAACAACTCAAACATATATGAATAGTTAGCTAGGTTAGCTAAGATAGGTCGCGATTTTGCATGCAACGGGCAACAGCCAATCCGAGGTGTGCCGTGCACCCTTGAGCTGGTTGCCAATATAAAATCGGCTGAGTGCCTTAAGCGCTAGCCTTAGAAGTCCGGTGAAGCTGTAAAGGCCAAAAAAATAAGGCCAATAGCGTAGTCAGTTCGAGAAAAAAAGGTATCAAAAAACTCTAAAATACTTTTTTAATTTCCGTGTACTCCTTTTTTTATAAATCAACTTAATCCACCAACTAGTGCCTATCTTATTCTAATTACATATGTGTCTTGTAAATATTTTCTAGTTTGAGATCTTAGTTAAGCCTTTGATTTTATTGGAATAAAAATAGTTTTGTGTAAATAGCAATTATTTATTGTACAATGAAAAAATGTGTACATCAGTGTTTGCTCTATATGTTTTTTTTATTACAACTAGACCTTGCCCCTCGACAACGGCTCAAACCTAGGTCCGTTCCCACCGCGTGGAGCCCGTAAATACGCTGCTCACGCGATAGTTACACAAAACCTTACATCACTGCGACAATATTACACATATCACCTCCACACATGTGCACGCACACATGCTTACACATGAGATTGGGACGGTTTTATTTTTGTTTTTCCCTTATCGAACTGAAACAGTTCAAAAAGATTATCCGACACAAAATACCATCGTTTCAATATTTTTTTTCATCGACTCAAAATTTTTCGTCCGTATATCGCAAGTCGCATTACAGCCGGCACGCAGCCACGCAGTAGGAGTAAAGTATAAGGTGCTCGACAGAGCAACCAAGGTCCATATCTTTGGATATGCAAATAAATCGAATTACCTTATTAATATTACGTCTTATATAATTTATGTTTTATAATAAATAATAATAAAGCTATTTAATCCATATTTTGAGATTCATGTTTGTTTATTTGTTAGTAGATTTGCTTAAAAATTATTGCACTACTATTATTGTATAAACTAATATAACATTAATCTTCTCTATCGGAATATGGACCCTTGTTTGGGTAAAAGCCTCCCCCATCTTTCTCAAATTACCCTTGCCCTTAGGCGATTGGGTCTAATCGTTTCCTGTTACCCCCATAAGATAATCAGTCCACCATTTCATTGGTCTATCAACATTCTTATTTCCTTATGGACTTTTCCAATTTACAGTGTCTGTGGTTCTTCTTTTATCAGAGTAGCGTGCGATTTGTTCAGCTCACTTCTATTTTAATGCAAGAGCGTGCATGAGAACATATACAATTTAACATAATCATTTCCAATAAATAAGAGACTATAATGTATATCGCAATAAACATCGGATGTGATGTCAAAGGTTGCAATAACATATCTTGGGCAGTGATTAAAGGAAGCAGTCTGTCGAGACCGCAAGGGCGGGATTCTAGCCGCGTCCTGTTGGCTCGTTCCTTATTGCTCTGACTGAATTTAACTAGTATATATTTATTTATGAGCTCAGGAAGATTATTACTAATAGAAATCGTAATAAACATACGTTTGTTGTTCTACGAAACATGTATTTATGTTGGCTATTGTTTGTTGTTATTATTGTTTGAAGTAATAAATTATTAATTGTAAAACGAATATCTGTAAATGATCAGTAGTTAGCGTGCTGGGACACCGCGTCGATCGACGTTGGTTCTAATCATTGCGGAGTCTTTTGAAACAAGTTCAAAATCTGGCAGCTACACCTTGAGATCCAGTCCCCCTATCTTAGAACATATTGTCATTTAATATCAGATGAGATTGTAATCAAACGCTAACTAAAACTTATCACTATCACTACATAGTATAAAACAAAGTAGCTTTCTCTGTCCCTATATCCCTATGTATGCTTAAATCTTTAAAACTACGCAACGGATTTTGATCCGGTTATTTTTAATAGATAGAGTGATTGAAGAGGAAGGTTTATATGTATAAGAAGATCCATTAAATAGTGGAGAAATGCTGTTATTTTTGAGGTTTCTAATGTGATGTCGTAATTAATTGTTAGTTTTAGACTAATTTTTAAATATTTCTCACATACCAACTGGGTATATATTTGAGTGAGCCCCTGTATAGTTCGGATTACCAATTGAAAACAGTAGATGTTGCTGCAATCGGGTTTATTAAGGTAGTTCGGTGAAGATGTGAAGGCCTAGTAAGGCCAATAGCGTGGTCAGTTCGAGAAAAAAAAGGGTTTATTAAGATTTTTCGCGTTTAAAAATATAATAGAAAACGGTAATAACCGATTTGGTGCAGACGAAGTTGCACGGGTCAGCTAGTAAAGTATAAATAAGAAGATTCTGGGTGACCGAGCCTAGCTCGGTTCTTTAAAAAACATTTTTTATTAAAATAAACTGTTAGGTTCGCCTTATAAAGTTAACATTTTTCCTACAAAAAAGAAATAATAAAAAAAAAATTTGAACTAGGGTTACACGGATTTTCGAAGCAACCAATTTTCATCTGAGCTATTTTTGTTTTGACAGCGGCGGCGAAATTTACCTTTATATTCTAGCTATATGTTTTGTTTGCCAGAAAACTCAGTTAAAAAAGTTTTCAATTAATAAAATCTAGCTAGATCGATTTATCGTTCCCGAAACTACCTACATAGTAAGTTACAGTACGTACACGGAAATAGATGACGCCGTTTCCGAGATCCTAAATATTTAAAATTATACAAGAATTGCTCGTTTAAAGGTACTAGATATACCAATATAAAAGCTTCACGAGAATTGATTGAACGGTATAGACGCATTGCCACCTTACGAATCATCTAAAAATAGATCGAATTAAAAATAAATACATTTTCCATATCGAAACACTTAGATCTGCCAATTCTCATGATGGACGGTCAAACGGTGTTGAAGTTTATCAGTCCTATTATCCCTACTAATATTGTATAAGTAAATGTTTGTGTGTTTGTTTGTTGGGCTGTCACGCATTAACTCTTCAACGGATTAATATAAAATTTTACATACACGTTGTCAGAGTATCAAAAAGGATATAGGGTCTGTTATTAAAAAAAAATTACTGTCCTCGAATGATATATCAAATTTAGATAAAGGCGAGTGAAACCGCAAGCAAAAGTTAGTATTTCAAAAATTCTAAATTGCAAAAAATGTGACGTCACTTCAGGAGTTGCACAAATGTGACCATCTGTGAAAAGGACGGAAGGGACATCAATAAATAATGTAATTTATGGGCCGGCTCAAAACGTCTTTCCTACGGAGATACCAAATTTTTGTACATGGTCTTATGATGTGGAACAAAATAGTTAATAATAATAATAGTTTTGTAGGTGGTAGAGCCACGCTGAAGCTATTGTTAGTTTCAGCATGAATGACTCGCCCGGGGTAGTACCACCCTCCCACAGAAAATCGACATGAAGTAACAGTGCTTTCTTACATTGTTGCGTTTCGTTCGCTCAGTGAGAACACCGGAGACCCACCTCCTCTACCCTCCCCTCTCCTCTCCTCCTCCTCCTTTTTCCAATCCTCCCAAACACAGGCCGCTAACGCACTTTCGACTCCCCTGGTGTTGCTAGTGTCTATGGACGACGGTGATAGTCTAACATCAGGTGACCCGCATGTTCCATTGCCTCCTATGATATAAAAAAAACCTCGAGAAATGAAACAAAAAACTATATTAAAAATTTAAAAATAGTCTCATTTCAGCATGAAATATAATTTAAATCACCTTGGTCTGGTGTCTTAAAACTATTTTTCCTAAAATATAAAATATTTCTGTGACAGATATTCATAACTTTTTAATGTCTACGTAAGAATAATGTATGATAATAAAATATAGGAAACAGGGCGTAGTGTCTAGATCAGTGTGGAAAAAACTAGACCATTTATCATTTGTAACTAAAGCGATGAGAGTGTGAGTCGAACTGTTACATACTAGATTGTACTTAGCGTATTCCTGGGCACGAATTTAGGAAAGTAATATCAGTTGACATTGTAGAGGAATCTTAATGTACTTATTCATCCAATGAACTAATTGGTGCTTTTAGATTTTTATGCAATTTTGTACCACTTAAAAATTGTAATCCTTTCATGAATTTTAGGTTACCTCCGTTAAATATCACTACTGCTTAGACCTTTGTTTCCCAGCGTGAGGCCCACTCCCCACAGGAGGGCAGTTAAGGGGGGAGGGGCAATTTTAAAAACGACTTTAACCCTTTCGCTTTGGGTTATTTAAATGCAATGCTAGATATCGGTGACAAATTTAACAAAAAAAAGCAGATTCTTAAAAAAAATGCTGAAAAAAAATTATCAGGTATAATTTCGTTTCACGGTACCAAAATATCAACTGGGTAATTAGAGTCTTCAAGTTAAATAAGTTTTTCATTATATGTTTTGAAATTTTACTTACGATATTTTGATAACAACTTCATAGTGATTTCTTCCTTATTATCATTTACATTTCTTAAAGGAACTAAACAATTTTTAAAGGTTAATAATTATATGTGGGGGACATAAAAATTTTAGAAAAGTTACGGCGGGGCGTGGCCTAAAAAGTTTGGGAAACACTGGCTTAGACTATACAGAAAAGCGTTATAATATGCAGCAGCTTTAACAAAACTGTAAAATGTCCTTTACCTACAACTGTAAGTTACATTAAAATTGGTTCAATCGTTTTTTGGATTAGCCCGGAGAAACAAGAGACACTTTAATTATCCGTTATATACATAGACAGCAACTTAAAATTGATGTTGAAGTTTGGTTACATGTCGGCCATATTTTAAAGTAACATAGTATTCTTGTAATACTATACCGCTTAGTGAAGTCAATTCAAAAAATTATTATCACCCCGCAATTATATTTGTGAGTTCTAAATTAACCTGTGTCTAAGTTTACTTTATATCAATTAACTCTATATTTGTAAAGGCTACCATAACATGGGGTCCAATAAAAAGCGCGTTGATCTTCTTTCAGAAAACAATGTGTGTATCAGTGTACTCGAGAAGGATGTGAAACTTCTTTGCCTTACGCCTTGCCCTATTTAAGGGGTTTCAATGATACAACTATTTTTACACAAAACAAACTATATTCTTTAAAAACTTCTAACAACAATACCTTAATATATCGTACGTCTTAGCTAGGCGTTGTTAACTCACAAAAGAAATCTATGTATCACTCCTGGCCTCCGTGAAAGACACTTATACATACTTTATAGAGACAAATATATACTTACCTTATGTTTATCGCGTAATGGCGTAACGTGCCAAAAGAACTAACATTTCAAAAATGAACTGCTGACTTTGTGTAGAATAGCTGATAACTCACCTCATCACATCTCATCACCTAGCTTAGTTTATGTGTGTCTATTTTTAATACAGTAATAGATTTTCAAATTAACAATAGAAGTTTAGAAATATCTAGAAACTCCTCTTCCATCTTTGCATTTTGGCTTTTAAGAGTTAAATAGAAGTCATTAACCGTTAATAACAATTACGAGAAATGGTATTAACTGTAAGTATTCCAATTATAATGTATTTCTCCGTATAGCTTATAAACAGTGGGTTATTTTGCAATGTTATAAGTTGTATTCAACTGCATAATGCTAAGATCTTTCGGAAGTAGAGCTGCCAGGCCTTAAATACAAAAGCCGGATTCAGTACTATATTACGCCGGATATTTTGCTTTAAAAGCCAAGAGTATATATTTTGCGAAACAGATATTTTCACGCCATGTTACACTAACAAAAATCATAGAATAAATTGAAATTGTTTGAAACTTCTTTTACTTACTTTATAGGCGTATATTTGCGTTTATCATAATCTTACCAGATATAAGGTCTCAACGTGGACTAAAGTACCGAGTTGTATCTAGAGATAAGTTAGCTCTCAAATGCAACTGTCGGAAATCCTATTGGTGCTTCCCACCTGCAACCAATCGTCGAGCACATTATTACTGCCATCGTCGAGATTGTGATGATATTACAAGTGTTTTGCGATAATTAAGTACCAAGATGATGGCCGTCTAATTAAAACTATCCAGAGAGTTTGTGGCAAGTCACAATCCATGCTCCGTGGTATTATTTCCCATCCACTTCAGTCGTCCATATTAACCAAACCAGGATACGTAAAACACCACCTACATTACAAAATATAAAGTCAAATAACACAAGATTATGAATAAAATATAAAATCCACAACATGACATTCCAAGATCCCGTCAAAAATTGTTGTTAAGTTATAAAGCCGAATTTATCCGGATAAAGTCGAACGTCTGACAACACTATTGGCAATGCAACATTGTGTAACGTTTAACACGTTCTTGGTATTTACATTCCTTGGAAATCAACCTATATTAACAGTCATCTGTTTGTGCAAATAATAATCAATTCGTAATAACTAAAATTATAAGAAATCGTAGTCGTCCAATCATTAACGCCAATGACTGACTGAATATCGTGACAAATCTTGAATCTTTTGGAGAAAAAGGTAATATCAGGGTTTAGTGAGAAAATGTGTGGCTTGTATTCAAATTTCTCCAATGAAGCCGAGATTTTGGTGAAAAGGAACATCTTGATACAGCTATATCATGATGACCTAGCTAACGGAATCTACCGCGTAGCATTTATATGGGTATTTTGGTGGTCAGATTAGGTTAAGTTTAATGTGTTTACCGTGGGAGGGAATCACGTTAAAATGTTACAGGAGGTGAGGAGACAACCTCGTTAAGAATCAGTGGTGAGTGACGGTAGGAAGAGGCGACTCCTTGACCGCAAACTAGACCAATAGGGGAAGGGAGTGAGAACCTGACGTTCCATTGCACTTTCGCTAGATGGGTGGTGGGTCGCTTGACCGGGCTGTGCTTGCGGCCTGGCATTCGCACTGGGCCTTGCCGCCGGGATATCACGGTATTTGGCTTGCTCGACCCAGTAATACTCCATTAATGCGGCAGACGGTATCCGTGCATAATTTTAGTGTGTTTACCATCGTAACTCAACATAAGTAGAAATTATCGTCAAACTTTAAAAACGAAAAAAAAAGAATATAAAGTAGATATGTCATGTTGATGATTAGGACATTCCTTTTCGCGGAAGTAAATCTTCACTAAACAATGAGATAATTACAGCGCGGCAATATTACATACGGCCCGAATAATATTAATGCAAACTAACATCTGGCACTGTTTCATGGACTTTCACGTACGTCTTGTTCATTATAATAAATTAGACCACGTCTCTCAGTGTCTTTGTTTCTATTCTTATTAAAATGATTTTTTTTTTTTAATAAAATATTAAAATGAAATATTTAGTCACGCCACACTTACGAGTATATAGCATCATATCAGCTATACTAACGTTAATTCGTGTTTCAATCTAGTTGTCTGATTACTTCTTGATTATCAACTGGCAGATGTGATTTCATTGCCGTGTTTCACGATGCACGTGTGCACGATAACCAAAACTATATTACGTAAAATACCATCAACATTACAGAATATAGAGTTAAATAACACAATATTATGAATAAAATATAAAGTCCACTACATAAAAGTTCAGAGTCGGCCAAAAACTTTATATTCAGTTTTTCACATTGCATTCTAATTTATATAAGTACCGTCACTATTTTTAATAATAGCTATTGCGAACTCTTTATAATTCCCATGTTCATAAGACCCTTTAGTCACGTGGACGACACATGTTCTTGGTCGACACCCTTTGGACACGAACATTTGCGAATAATACCAACTTTATATCAAAGAGATAAGGTTCAAAAGGATTTATCAATTTGTAGTGTTGCAAATGAGACGCCAGACAGTGCGGCATAAGAATATAACACAATGAGAATATTAATGACAAAGCTTTGCCGTTTCTAAAGTTAATTACGTGTTCTGTTCATTGATCAGTTGCATGATGCATTCTCTGTCTAGGTGGGGCTGATTTAAATAGCTTTGAGGATAAATATAAAACTAGAATATACAAGTATATATAAGCTATACCATCATCAGCCTGCAAGAAATCCACTGCAAAGCAAAGGTATGGGTATCCTAGGAAAGGTATGGGCATTACCACCACACCATCCCACGACGTATTGGTAATATCAAACTGAGAAATCCTCAGTTCTGCGTTTGCCCACATACAAAAGTACTACAGGAACATTTCTCAGGTTCAGGTTTCCTCACGATGTTTTCCTTCACCGTCAGCCGATAGTTTTACTAATTTAGCATTAGTAAATGTACGTGAATTTCTAAAAATCTATTGATACATGCCGGGATTTTTTTTTTTTTTTTTTTATCGTGGGGAAATCCCTTATGGATACCCACCCTCCCGGGGGAGAGGATGAGTTATGTCCGACTCGCACGGACTAAAACCCCACGGTGTACCGACAGACCGTGATGTTGGGGCGGCAAGGGATCGTTCTACGCTATTCCCCTTGAATAGCCGCCCCAACGGTCCACCCGGCGGAAGGTTGCCGCCGGGCTCCTACCTATAGAGAGGCAGCTGGGTACACGCCAGCTGCCCCCCCCCCCCGTCCGCCAGACCTGTGCAATGAGGGGATGAGCCCCCCGACTGCATCCCCTCAGGTCCGGCTACGGGGGCAGGAGGAGTTGGGCAAAGCGCCGCCTCCTCCTGCCGGTCCTCCGATAGTGAAGACGGTCACTGAGGGGGTCCGCCTCGCGGGCCCTCTCCGCTGCCTCCTTTTGCGAGATGACTTCCTCGCAAAAGGAGGCCACTGCTCGCCACGCCTGTTCGCTGCCGAGCATGGACGAGACCACGCTCGGCAGCGACAAATCCTCTCCTACCACCGCCACCAGAGTGCGGCGCTCAACCACCCACGCAGCACACTCAGAGAGAGTGTGCTGTGCGGTATCTTCCTCAGCGCCGCACTCATGGCAGGCGGCGGTCGGCTCCCTGCGAGCGATCCGGTGCAGGTACCACCCGAAACAACCGTGTCCGGTCAGCACCTGCACCAGCCTGAACGACAGGGAGCCCCATCTTCTCCCAATCCACTCCCGCAGGACTGGGCGGACGGCGTCGACGGTGTGCCTCCCGAAGCGCGCGTCCGCCAGGTCCTGCATCTACCTCCCTATAGCCCCCTCCCGCAACTCCCGCCTTTTAACTTCTATCTCCCTGGGAGCCGGAGGCTCCTCACTACGCCTCCTCGCCGCCGTGAATGTATACACGGCGGCGAGCACTCCAGCTTCCAGCTCCCAGGGAAGGGAGCCGGCGAGCGTAAAGGCCGCCGTCGATGACACCGTCCGGTATGCCCGGATTGCCCTCAATGCCACCGTACGCTGCGTACTGCGCAACGCGCGCACGTTGGTGGCACCGAGGGCATCAGCCCAGACCGGTGCCCCGTAGGCAGCCATCGCCCACACGACTCCCATGAAGAGTCGACGGCACCCGGCACCCGGCCCCCCAATATTAGGGAGCAACCGGCCGAGTGCCGCCGCCGCCCTAGCAATTCGCGGCCCGAGCCCCGCAAAGTGGGGCTCGAAACGCCAGCGCCCGTCCAGGGTGAGGCCCAAGTACCTCATGTGGGCACTCACCCTGATCCGGGCGCCCTCCACTCGGGATTTGCACCAATTTTATTTAATATGACAGCTGAGACAGGTACCATACGTGTATTAGAAAAACGGATAGTCCTAGTAATTTACAATGAAGGACCTTACGAATCATTAAAGGGTTAGTTTCAAGAATTCAGCTCCCTCTGCCCTCCCCATAGATTCCTGATTATCTAATGTATACCGCAAGAACTTAGAAAAACTGAATTCATACCATACGTTCCACTTGTCTAAATCAATGAAACATATTTTCAAACAATATGCTGGTTACGCGCTTAATTATTTTGTAACACCTAAATTTAGGATTACAAATACTTTGAGTCAATTTTATGAGTGTCCCAACAGTGGGTGAACCAGATGTGTATCAGACAACACAAGTGCCGCGGCAAATAAACAAGAAATGCACGATTGAAATTGATAAAGTGATACTCGTACGATGCGCCGGCGCACATGTACGCCTTTACGTTCCGTTCACAGGACGCTAGTAAATTTAAATATTTATTGTAATACTAGTTCCTAATGTCAAGAAATAGTGTTATATTACTTCTATTGAATACTTTGTCGCTGAATAAACGACGTATGTAATAAATGAAGTGAAAAAGCATGTTGCGATTTTATAAAATTATGATTCAAGTGAAACTTTTTTCGTATCGTATGTATTCAACAGAAAATTTTCGGAAAATTATTCGATTTAGGTTATTAAAATCGCGTTTATAATCTTAATTTAATAATTGGGAAAATGGGAATGATAATTGAAAATCAATAGTAAACCAGATATACAACTATAAAATTTGATTTCAATCTGCGTATTAGAGTACGGAATACATGATAAATAAATGATAGACCCGTCTTAAAAACTGAGCGTAATATTTATTTAAACCATTGAATCATTTTGAATTGAGCCATGGGAGCCATCATATTAATTTTTTTTTTCGAAATGACTACGCTATTGACCCAGCAAGATCTTAACAGCTTCCATCATATTAATCTTGGTTTCTCTGTGTACAGAATAAAATCGCTTGACGAATAGCGGAGTAAAAGGTACTGAATAGTTTTATTTGTGATTATTTGCTTGTAAATAATAGACATTCTATTGTTGGTCATCTTTCTACTACATATTTAATATACTTTATTAAGAAATGCTTTAACTTTGCTGTTTTATACTTATAGGGTTTAGCATTTGACCACATGTCAAGCCTATAAGAGGCTGCCTCTCAAATGTTGCTGTCGGAACATATTATCAAGTGCTACGCAACAGATCATCAACTTGAACTTCAACTAGCCAAGCGGATTTAGAAAAGGATGTATCACCATGCTATGGTTTCATTATGATGTGTTCCTTAAGCGAAAGCTCCAATTCATTTGCTAGAATTCGTTGTCTGCACAAGCTATCATCGGTAAGCAGTTTCGTCAAGTAAACTCGCTCATCTACTACTGTCTCGGTGTGAACGCGTCGAATTACTTAGAAGGGCCGCGGTTTGGCCCTGACTTAATCTCTTGATATGTAGACATTTCTTTTGATTACTTTCAATTAAAATTAATTAACGGAATGTAGTGTTATGCCGCTTGGCATTTTCATGAATTACTGTATGCGGTGACAAAGGAACTTGAATTAAAGTTAATGGAATAGCCGCGTCTATTGTTTAATTGACTAGTTTCTATTTAGACATAGTCATAACTTGAATGTCGTTCGCGGAATCGTGGTTGTAAGGGTTGTGAAATACCTCTCCTCTAATAAATTTATGGAGATTTGGGTTGGGTCTTTGTCCTTCACCTGTACTATCGTTATATGTATAATTATTCAGTCCGTGTGTATGTGACTAAACTCTTTCTAGACGTCTGGATAGATCGTGATGAAATTTTTCATGTGTATTTATTTATTTATTTACACATGGATAAAGCAACAGTCGCAAACCAAAAATAATAATACAATAGCAATAATAATAAAAAAATTAAACTGAAGACCTAAAACGCTTTATCACATAGAAACTTAACTTACACTAATCATTATAATAATAAGGAAATAATAATTGTTTAAATATATAGAAACATTGGAATAAAAAAAAACTATATATAAAAGAATAAACGAAAAAGTTCAAATGAATTCAACTATGAAAACTAAAATTACCACATGGAAGAAAAAAAAGAACAGGTTGGCAAACACAAATAATGAATATTAAAATATAATACAGAAACTGTTGTTGAGATGGTCATGGATATAAAATGTGTTTAATTGTTTTTTTGAATTTGATTGCCCGATGGTCAAATATGTCTAATGAAATGTGTTTGCTTGCAAGCTTATTATATATACGAGTCATACGTACAATTGGGTTGAAATAAGAAGTATTATTCATATAAGTTTTAGGAAAACGATAATTGAAATTGGTGTTAAAATTAAGAGACTAGCACTCCCTGCGAGCGATCCGGTGCAGGTACCACCCGAAAGAACCGTGCCCGGTCAGCACCTGCACCACCGTCTGAACCTCTAGTTTGTTTATAAATTACGTCACTTGACCGTATGCCTTGTAAAATTGATCGCTTGGTGAGATTGAACGACTGACATCGATGCTCAGCCTAAATCATAAGGACTAGAGCCGTGTAAATTGCATGCAGGTTCCTTGTATACTGTAGAGAACCAATAAGAAAGGATTTTTGGAGAATCAACCCCCAAAAGGTGGTAGAAAACGAATGAAAATTTCTATTAAAATTCCTCAATTTCTTTCAACTGTGGTTCAGTTTAATTGAGTCAAATTATATTACTACAGAAGATAAAACAAAGTCCTTTGCCACGTCTGTCTGTCTGTTTGTGATAAACTCAAAATCTACTGAACAGATTTTCATCCGGTTTTCACTAATACATGAAGTGATTCATAAGAAAAGTTTACGTATATCATTTGTTGTTTTTTTTTTTGTATTATCAGAGCGTGACAACGTTATTGAGTCCTCTAGTTATAGATATAATAAAATCATCGGAAAATATTTTTGCATTAAAAATGTGTGCAAGAAATAGCTAGTTGTGTACAAATCAAGTGAATGGGAAATAATAACATGGACCATGAACTCTTGACATCGTAATTGAATATGAAAATTAATACAAGACGCTTATTTCTTCATTTGATAAAGCTATACATAATTTTGAATAAAGAGGATTGGTTATCAAATCAGGAAAACATCAAGAATGAAGCTAAAACAGATATTCTGAATGTTGGTTTAGTTTTAGTGGTTAGCTTTAGATAAACCTTACCATATCAACGAATTTTATATGTCGTATGTTGTTTATGACTTTAAACTTAATATTATAATTGAAGTTCTATATAATCCATAGTCTATCAATCATGTCAGCTTGCAAATCTGTTGGTGATGTATGTTACACTGGTTGGTTCCAAAACGTTACAAATTGCAGGAGGTTGTAATGGCTTTATTACTATATGTATGGTAGCAGTTATATATTTGGTCACCAACACTCTACCAGTATTACCTCACTTAATAATTAAAAAGTATATCGGAAACCCGCTCAGTGTGCACCAAACACTTGGTGCTAGTGTGAAACCTAAATCTGTCATAGTGCCTAATTGTTATTAATCGTTGTTCTCGACTATAGGAGAGTTCAGTCTCACAGCTGCATGGGACCGGGAATACGATATCGTTCCCTATTGCTTTTAACTTGCGGTTTAAATTTGAAGCATTGAGCGGAAAATATATGTGTTGGCAGCGAATAAATTGCTTATACTTTGGAGGTGGATTACTTAATAGGTATATGGAACGCATCGAATGCAGCATATTTGAAAGCATTTAATTTTAAATGGAGATCTCGTTAAAAATGAAGAAAGTCAGTCTAAATACGCTGCTTTTTCAAGTGAATTTTTATCTTCAAGTTGGGTTTTCGAATACCAGAAATATAAAAATATCCTATCACCAATCTATTGCTTCAATACACTGTTTTTGTAACGAAGTCCCTTGACTTGGAGGACTCCTTAGAGTCAATTCCAGTTTTCGGCAATTTCATTCGTGAGTTAATTCATTATAAATTTATCACGTCGAAACAGACACAAGAACGTTTAAATTTATTTTATATTGAATCAAATAAATATACTCATATATAGTTATACTCAATTATATTTATTAAAATGGCTGATATACCAAATTCCAATAAGAAATACCTCTTAATTTTTATTGAATCAAATACAGGCAACTGTCAAATGATGTTTTTTAATCTCTCATGGCTGTAGTTTTACCATACTCTCGCTTTTCGTTTGATTATTTCTAATATACACCAACGGAAGATTAGCTCGGATCACTAATGTCAAGTTATAAGTCTTCCGTAGGTTTAGAAGAGTTATAAGGTACTAGATAAATGCCAAAATTACAAATTATGGACTTCGAGTAAGAGATGACGCATGTGTTTCCAAATAAAACCCGTCCGTGTAGAACTCGCATTTTATAAATATTTTATATGCCCAACCCCATAAGTAGGGGTTTTATAAGCATGTTTTAAAAAGTGGTATATATTTTACTCTCTTTCGATACTAGCTTAGATTATTAAATATTATTGGCTGCACTATGTACGGCTTTGCAGCGATAATGCACAAACGGTGCGCTTCTATGATGCGTCGCACTCGCGACAGCTCCAACAACATACTGCGCGCGCTGGCAGACCGGTGGGACTCTCCAATACTGGCTCGCTGAATACGGCTACATGCAGTCATACAGCGAATTTTCACCATTCCTGGGGGGGTCCATCCAGACCTGCCAACTAATATTATATCGCGTATTCTCTGTTATTGTTTAGATATATATATATATATTATTACTAACATTTATTTGTAAACTTGGTACCAATAAGGCAGAAGTTAAATTACAAAACGCTAGCGTCTCTACCTCAAGCTGTATGTTAATTATCCTGCGTTGTTACCATGTCCGCAGTTTAAATCCTTGCGGCCGCCTTGCCAAGCTACTGCATTCATCCTTGTCTTACGTAAAACGAAAGAGGAGGATAGCCAACGTTATTGATAGACGGAACCGCACAGCTGCAACTAGTTGTCGGTAATCCGAGGAATGTCGGAGTGATGGTGATTTGTTAAGTACTGTTAAATTAACTATTCAAACTAGCTATTGTTTTATATTTACAGTATTATAATTGACTTCTTTTCTCTCTTTATTATGGGCTTTGTCACGTACCGACTATGATGCCCCGTAAGAACATCATGTAAATGTTAGGTTCTAATATAATCACATTTACTTAAATCTTAAAAATTAAACTTGCGATTTTGTACAGTCTTTTTACACTCTGAGACAGAGGGTCTGACAGATTATAAATAATTACAGATGCCTACATCCATGGATCGGGTAACATTTAAAATATTCCTACATTCTTGTTATTGAACACGTTCCATCAGTGTGGTGAACATCCTTAACCACACCAATGGACTTATTAAACATTTAATTTATTCAAAAACTTATAGTGATTAATACATCTGATAGAAATGTATATGTATGTATATGTATTTCTTTTTTTCGAAATGTCTACGCTATTGACCCAGTAAGGTCTTAACAGCGTCACCGGACCACTAAGGCGAGCGCTTAAGGCACTCAGCCGATTTTATTTTAGCAACCAGCTCAAGAGTGCACGGCACACCTCGGCTTGGCTGTTGCCTGTTGCATGCGAAATCGCGACCTATCTTAGCTAACCTAGCTAACTATTCATATATGTATGAGTTGTTGAAACGTATATGTGTACCAAGCATACACGCCTCAACAACTCCTCCATATATTTATTATCGGAAAATTGAGAGTTTTTCAGTTCGATAAGGGAAAAAAAAGTAAACCCTTCCACTTTCATGTGTAAGCGTGTAGGCGTGCATGTGTGTGGGGGTGATCGTGTAGTGTTGTAGCGGTGATGTATATTTGTGTGTCACCGTATAGCGCAAGCAACTCACTCAAGGGCTCCCTACCGAGGGATCGAACCTAGGCCTGAACCGCTGCCGTGGGAGGCCTAATCGGGTGTGCGGGAACGAAATTAACCCCCAGACCACGGCGGCGTGATCTGTGGTTACGCGGGCGTGGGCGTGAACAAGCTCTGTTTCGAGGGACAGGCTGGTACTGATTGTTCGCTGACGTGATTTAATCAGGAGGGTCGGTAAAAATGTGTCGCGGACGTCTTTTATAACGCGCAGCGTTAGGTACAGGTTCATATTTTGCGGCGGATACCACTAACGGACTGGGAAGAATTGGATTAAATCACAAAAAACTTTAAGAATGCATAAGATGAATTAAATATAGAATTACAAGGAGAAAAAGAAAACTATATAATAAACGTTTGCGAAGTCGCGACTGCTGCTAGTTAATAAAATGCTAAACTACTAATATTCATTTTATTTCAAACTAGCCTCTGCTCGCGACTTCGTTCGCGTGGAATAGATACACTAACACGCAGCAGTTCTCAAAAGGAAAAACCATCCCGATTTTGAAACATTTTTCATCTGTGCTCCGTTCCTATTGGTCTTAGTGTGATGATATATAGCTTATAACTCGATGAATGAGCTATATAACACTGAAAGAATTATTCAAATCGGACCAGTAGTTCCTGAGATTACCCCCTACAACGTCACAAAGTCACAAACTTTACTTCTTTATAATATAAGTATAGATAATACGTTTAATTAGTGAAATAAGAAAGTGACAATACATACAAGATGGAATGGACAAGTGTCCATTGTTGAAAATAGCTATGGGCTTTGATGGTGCAAATTTGATACGGACTCGGATTTATTACTTTGAACTCGTATCTGTCTGCAGACTGTGGTCATTACTAACTATAATAGATCTTTCGGGACAGCGCTTCTAAACCTTTCCCCTAGCACCTAAATTACATTTGTATTCAAAATCGAAATTATTTAGAAGCTCTTTATGCTTTTCCGATGATTTTTTTACATTGGAAATGGAAAAGGTAATAATTTTAATACCATTACTAGCTAGTGCACGTGACTTTCTTCTTGTTAAAATGGTTTGATTCATGAGAATTACGAGATTTATTACCTACAAACTTACATACATAATTATACTGGGAGTGATTATATTAAAGACTAGCCTCTGCCCGTGACTTCGTTCGCGTGGAATAAAGATATTCCTTATTTCTAACACGCAGCGGAAGCTCTTAAGATGAAAAAAACCCCGATTTTGAAACATTCTTCATTGGTGCTCCGCTCCTATTGGTCTTAGCGTGATGATATACATATATATGATGATAGCCTCGATAAATGAGCTATATAACACTAAACGAATTTTTCAAATCGGACCAGTAGTTACTGAGATTACCCCCTACAACGTCACAAACTCACAAACTTTACCTCTTTCTAATATTAGATAGATCAAGAGAACATTTTAAAAACAGTTACATTGTTTAGATTTTTTTTTTGGATCGAATTAAATAAAAATAACATGTACATAATCCAAAGGAGCTTTATCTATTACCTGTATTACAGACACTCATGTATAGTTAATAATATTGTTTGTTGTTGAGATGGGGCGTTAATGAAAAGTTTAGGAAACCCTGTTGTATAGATTTTTAGGATCTTCGGATTCCAATGGAAAATAGAAAGAAAATCAGGTCTTTTACATGGTAATATTATATATATTTCAGACAATACACATGACAACGTCAAATTTTAAAAAAAAAATAATTAAAAGAAAATATATTAATAGTTATACAATACAAAAAAGTTTGTAATGCTTGAACATGCCCCCGGGCGTTGAAGGCTATGTCTTCAACCAAACTCTGCTGTTGATATAGGTAATGGGCAAATATTATTAAAAGCTCTTCGTATAACTCCAGTTGATGTTTTAATATCTGCCACACGGACTACGCCATCAGGTCCAGGATGTACTGCAACGATCCTTCCCAGCTTCCATTTTAAGGGTGGAAGATGATTTTCCTTTACGATTACCAGTGTGTTTAGTTCCAAAGTATCTTTACAAGTACGCCACTTCGTTCTTTGCTGTAACTCGGCAATAAATTCCTTTGACCACCGTGACCAAAACTGCTGACGAAGTTGTTCAATGCGCTGGTATCGAGTCAGAATATTCTTAGAATAATGGTAATCTTGATGGGGTAAAGACGTGAGTGGTCGCCCGATTAGAAAATGACCTGGTGTTAATGGTGTATAATCTGCAGGATCTGATGAGAGCGGAGTGAGTGGTCGAGAATTTAAAACTGCCTCAATTTGCAACAATACAGTATTAAGGTCTTCGTAAGTTAAATTACAATTTCCCAACACTCGTTGCAAATGATATTTTGTTGACTTAACGCCTGCCTCCCAGAGACCTCCAAAATGAGGAGTATACGCCGGTATGAAGTGAAAATTAATACTGTCATTAGCGGCACATTCACTTATGGAGTTGCAATTAGTTTTCAAGAATTTTGATATTTCCTTGCATGCCCCAACAAATGAAGTACCATTGTCAGAGTAAATATTATTAGGTTTGCCCCTTCTTGAGGTAAACCTGCGTAGAGCTAAAATATAACTGTTGCTCGTTAAATCACCTACCAACTCTAAATGTATAGCCTTAGTAGTAAAGCATATAAAAATTGCGATATAGACTTTAAGTAACTTACAACCACGACCCTGACGACTAGCACTTAAAATAGGTCCAGCATAATCTACACCAACATTTTCGAATGGGTAGCTTCCTGAGAGTAAACGTTGTTGTGGCAAATTCCCCATTATAGGAACAACGTTCCTAGCTCTGAATCGAGCACAACGCACACATTTGTGATAGCACGTTTTTGCTAAGTTGCGACCCCCTATAGGCCAATATGTTTCTTTTATAGACGCTAGTAATAAAAGGGGACCAGCATGCATCAACCTTTTATGTTCAAAATCAAATAATAATTTTGTAAAAATATGAGTGGACTGTATTAATATAGGATGTTTTTTATTATAATCAAAATTCGAATTATCAATACGACCGCCAATGCGCATTACATTTTTTTCATCCAGAAAAACATTAAATTTTAGGAGTGAGCTTCTTTTAGGTAAAGGTTTTTTAATCAAGAGTAACTTGTACTCTGGAAATGATTCATCTTGACAATGTGAAATTATTACATTTAATGCGTCTTTTAAATCTCCTTCTGCTAAATATTTTGTCGCAGTAATACATTTTCTGCTGTACTTAATAAAACGTAAAACGTAAGCTATGGAACGTACTAAACGCAGGTAATTAGAGAATCGATTAAAATTTATTAGACCAGTATCATTGGGATGAGTAACAACAACGTTCAATATAATTTCTGATTTTATCTCCGGTAAATTACCAACATGTTTGATCTGACAAGGCCACTTTGACTCATGTTGCTCTAAAAATTTTGGACCAGACCACCATAAATCCATATCTTGTAGTTTATTAATATCAATGCCTCGAGATATTAAATCTGCTGGATTTTTATCCGTTGGTACATGTCTCCAACGAATACCAGTAGTCTTTTCTATTATATCGGTAATACGATTACGAACAAAAGGTTGTAGTTTAGAAGGCAACATTTGTAACCATCCTAGAACTATAGTCGAATCGGTCCAAAAATAAACCTGATCGATTTTAGTACGCAGTGAATTGATTACCTTTTCATATAAACGGGCACCAGCCAATGCACCACACAATTCTAATCTGGGAATTGTCATGGATTTAATTGGTGCTACACGACCTTTAGCCGTTAATAGACGAATTAAAACCTCATCCCTAATGTTACTGCTACGCACATAGACACAAGCGCCGTATGCTCGTTCAGATGCGTCTGTAAAGATATGTAATTCTAATCTCTTGTATAAGTTACATATAATTATACGAGGTATGCGAATTCTATTTAAAAGTGGTAAATCTTTAATAATTATACTCCATGGTTTAATGATGTCTGGTGTCAACTTATCATCCCAAGACAATTTATGTAACCACAGATTCTGCATTAACATTTTCATAGTGATTATAACAGGAGAAAGTAAGCCTAAAGGGTCAAATATTCGACAAATTACAGACAATATATCACGCTTCGTATTACCGTGAGGAATTAAAGATGATATTGGAAAATATATTTCATCTGTCTCTGAACACCAACCTAGGCCTAACAACCTACTAGACTCATTAGATCCAATGTTTACAGAAGTTGGTTCAGTAATCTTTGGAATTAATTCAGCATTATTTGACTTCCATTTTCTTAATGTCATACAAGCTGATCCAAGGGTATCGGTTAATTCTTTAAATAAAATTTTTAACTCATCGGCGTTATCACCACCTGTTAGTAGATCATCAACATAAAAGTCGTGCTTTATGGTTTCAGCGACCTTATCATTTTTAGATTCAATACCTAATTGCATGAGGCATCGTATGGCAAGAAAAGAAGCACTAGCTGTACCATAAGTAACAGTGTTTAGTTGATAAGTTTTAATAGGTTCACATGTATCATTACGCCAAAGAATTTGTTGCAAATGTCTATCAAGAGGATTAACAAGTATTTGTCTATACATCTTCTCGATGTCTGCTGATAAAATATACTTATGTTGCCTAAAACGAATTAATATTGACAAAAGATCATCTTGGATTGATGGTCCTACCATCTGGATTTGATTAAACGAAATACCTGATGAGGTAGGGCAACTAGCGTTATACACTACACGAAGTTTAGTGGTATTACTACTTTCTCGAATTACTCCGTGGTGAGGAATAAAATAAGCACTTTTATTTATGTCTGATACTGTGCATTCAGACATATGGCCCAATGATTGATACTCTGACATAAATTCGTAATATAACTTACTAAATTCACTACTTCCCGTTTTTAATCTGCGTTCTAAAGACAAGAAACTCTGTGTGGCTCGACGATAGGATTCGCCTAAAACTTCAGGGTTTTGGTTTAAAGGTATTCGAACACAAAAACGCCCATCTTCAAGACGGCGTGTATTATTAAGGAAATGTTCTTCACACAGTTTTTCTTCTGGTGAATAATATGACACTTTAGTATTGATTTCCTCCAGTTGCCAAAANTACTTGGTTATTTATTTATTGAGAAATATCTCACAGCATTAATTTTATTAAAAATAATATCACCCCAACAATGCACCACTTAAAAATTCATTTGATTGAAATGTATTAATATTATGATCGCCGAAAAATAAAAATGATTTAACAAGTGTTCTCGTGTGTTTTTATAATGTTAACTTGGTAATTAGGGATACTATTATTTGAGAGTTTAATTAATATATTATAAATCTGATGTTTTTTTATTAGATGATTCCGAATTGTTAAACTTTTTATTAAGTTTGCCAGTCTATAACTAGTCTAATAAGAATAGGAATTGAAACAGGATAAAACTGTGTGTCGAGTACGTGTATTTGATGAACCTAGTCTTAACATTTTGCGAATTAATGTGGAAGAATCGAGTTGCTCCGCTCATACTTCGTTTTATAATAAAGCTTGTTACTGACAAGCTATATTATAACCTTCAAAAAGACAACTATAACGTAAAAAAAACAGTAAATTCGTAAACCACTGTTAATGATACACGATCCTTGATTCATTGATACGGTTTTCATTCGATTTTGTTTATCTTATAATATGAATACCTTTAAAATTACAGATTATGGTTTTTCAGACTTTGTTATTGGCCGTGGCCTCTCTGATAGCAGTGAACGGTGAGCGTCTTGATCATCTGTTACCGCAGGGATATGCGCCCGCAAGCGCGGGAGCCTATAACGGCCCTGCGTCTGCGCCTTTCAATTTTGAGAATGTCAACAATGGCGATGGAAGTTATCGATTTAGGTAATAATATTAAACTATAGAGGTCATTCGTGTTTTACTCAATAAGATCGCAGTTTTATTATTCGTTTTATGTTGGATCATGATTGTAGGAATCAATAACTGCCATATCGTTTATGATCTTTTTCTCAGTTTTATTCACAGTAGTTCTAAAACATAACAAAATTAGGATACATATATATTTATTTAGGCAATCGAAAAGGTGGGTGACCTGATGTTAAGTGATCATCACTCTCTATAGCCATCAGAAAAATCAGGGGAGTCGCATATCTGTTGTTTGTGGGGAAGGGGGAAGGAGTAGGAAGGGAAGAGGGAGGGAATGTCAGCCTCCGACGCAGTCACTGACCTCACGAAACTCAACAATGCTACCACTGTTACTTCACGTCGGTTTTCTGTGAGAGGGTGGTACTACCTCGGGTAAGCCGACCCATTTATGCTAAAACCAGCTATAGCTTCAGTGTGGCTCTACCATCTACCGATACAATTGATTAAATTAAAAAAAAAATAATTGATGAGTTTGACTTTTTAACTTTTCAATTATTTTACGCAAATCTCCACTACATTCGACGGTTAACATTATAATTTCATTTAGGCATAGGCATTGGTAAATATTCATTCTAAAGTGTTAGATGTAGTGCTCTGCAATGGGTTGTTTAATAAAATAATGTCCAACGCTGAGCCCCAGCGCATAAATAATTGCAAAATTGACTATAGTGTGAACAAGACTTTAAAGCGCCACTTGCGTGAATTTGACACATTAAAAACTAAATGAAACTGAACTCTAAGCAAGAGTTGCTACTTCCAGAAGAGCTACAGTGACTCACGGGCAAAAAAGCTATTTAGTAAATAAATACTATAGGACTAGACAGTAAGATTTAACAGTGTGGGGTGCTCATAACTGATATAATTGCTTGCAGTGACATAGTTTTGCTTAAGGTTGTATTATCCATTTTCAGAATAATATTGAATAGGTACGCTCATGTTTCAGCTACGATACCCCAACTGGCATATCCGCACATGAAAGTGGAGCTCCGCGTGCTCCCGGCCCTGAAGGGCTTGCGGTAACAGCGGAAGGCGGATTCTCCTACCGCACCCCTGATGGCCAGCAGATATCTCTCACTTACACTGCCGACGAGAATGGCTTCCATCCCGTTGGATCTCACCTCCCTACGCCACCACCGATTCCTGAAGCTATCCAGCGTTCCATCGAGTTTAATAAGCAAAATCCATCTTCGTAAGTGTTACTTTTATATTCCATAAGGGGACTTGAATAGACAATTTTTATATTATACTCAAATTGTAAGAAATCGTGGTGAAGGTTTGGAAGTCATTAAAACTTTAGAAACAATTGAGTGCAAGTACATAATACTTAATATTTAATTGAAAATGAAGAAAAACGGAAGATAAAGCACAGGATTTTATATTTGCCAATTCGTTCTTCTAAAATTGGTTTTGCTGTTTTATAGGAACTACTTGTTTCGTCAAAATGAAGTAAGGACTGTGTATAGATTTTTAGGATCTTCGGATTCCAATGGAAAATAGAAAGAAAATCAGGTCTTTTACATGGTAATATTATATATATATCAGACAATACACATGACAACGTCAAATTTAAAAAAAAATAATTAAAAGAAAATATATTAATAGTTATACAATACAAAAAAGTTTGTAATGCTTGAACACCTGTCTTAGACATTCCTCTGTAATGGCTACAGAGATATTACGTTTCCATGAAGCGTTTTATCTATCATTTCGTACATCTTCGTTCTTATGTAAATCGAGATAAGTTACACAGTTATGTTTTATTCCAACAGTCACATTAAAAAAATATTTAAGAAATGTGTACAGAATCATTATTAGTAAGAACAACTAGTAACTTAATGCATTTTTCTTGTGTAACGAATGATAAAAGCTTGAATACATCATTGATCTACTGTTTATTATGTGATGGTTGGTTTTATTATTTGGCAATGACAATGGTTGGCCGGCGTTATCGTATCGTACGAACAGGTATCCATTATACAATAAGTGTGAAAGAGACAGCACTTCACGATTCATTCAAAGTCACAACACGAATCCATATATTTAGTTAATTACTGTATTATTGTTGTAGATAGCAGCACGATACAGCAGAATAATTGACATCAGTTTATAAATAATATTATTGTTAAATAACATAATGACGTTATTTATTATATATTTATGCCTATATATTATAATAACCATATATTTCCTTTTGACTTAGACAAGTAAATACTGAAAGCAATTGAGGCTAAGACATTCGATCCACAATTTTCGTAAATGATTCAAGGCTATTTATTTTTTGAATTCGGTTGACTCATTGCAATTTTTTTTAATGCCCAACTAAGCGAGTAGCGATCTTACTGATAAATGGACGTTATTGCTATCTATAATGAAAGATGACGTAACGTCTGTCCATGATGTTGCATTTCTGTGATGAATAAAACACGGGATAAGTTTCGCAATGTAATAAACTCCCTGCGATTTTATATAAACATGAGCAGATGTGAATTTTGTTGCATTTACCTATTTCAACACTCTAAGACCAGACGGATATCGTTCGACGTCTGTCAGTTTAGTCTCGTCAACTGACCTATATTTATGTTTTATTGACACTAGGACTGCCTTCCGGTAGTAGCTCACAACGCTCACGCTCACGACCGCGAGTTTTCCCGTTCCACTAGCTCGCGAGCGTTGCGACCGTAAGAGCTAGTGGAACGCATTTGTGGGGGTTTTGAGCGTTCAGATAAATAATAAAAATGGCGATCTAGAAAAAATAAAACAAAAACTTTGAGAGGTTAAGTTACACTTTGTAAGTCTTAACAGTAAATTCATATAATTATGAAATTCATTTAAGTATATTAAAGAAACAATGTATAATTCAATTTTTTTATTTTAATTATCTTAAAAACATACAAAATTACCTTATTGGTTAAATGAAAAATATTAAATTACCATGAAATAATTATAAATTAATTTTTAAATTGAATTTTAGAATTCACAACATTTTTCAAAAGAAGTAAAATTATCAAAACTTTATTAACGTATTCCATTTCATATTTCATTTACGTATTACAATACAATATGTTATTTAATATAAATATCCTATACCGTATCAAGTAACGACATTTTCACGGTCGCCATCTTTATTGAGAATCCCGCCAATTTTGACAACGCTCACGTCGACCCACGTCCAGACATGGGGCGTCGTGAGCTTCGCGTGAGCATATGTTATGACGTCATCAATGACGTTTTCGTCACGACCGTAACGCTCGCGGTTGTCTAGTGGAACGGCGAAAAGGGCGTTGTGAGTGTTGTGAGCGTCTCCCGGAACGCGCCCTAGGTAGACGACGTCTTGGTTTTGAGGACATTTTGGCGCGAAAGCTTTTAGTTATCGAATGTTTTATAAGTCTTTCGAAAAACCTAATATTTTCCTAGCAGATTTAATTCAGTGACGGATATGTGTTTGATAGCTTTACTCGCGACTTCGTCCGCGTGGAACCCTATTATATGTAAAAACTGATTAATGAATTAATCTGAAAGTACATTTATTACTTTTCTCTCGTACTTGAATCGAGCCCTCATTCAAATTACAATAACTTTTGATAGAGTACACCGATTTTAATGAAACCAAGATTATATGTTACTTGAGTATAGATTTTATTCTTAGAGTGGTTCTACCGTGAACGCAGTGATGCGTGTTTAATAATTAGGATAGAGCCACACTGAAGCTATTGTTGGTTTCGCCCGGTGTAGTACCACCCTCTGACAGAAAATTGAAACGACGTGAAGTAACAGTGCTTGCATTGTTGCGTTTCGTTCGATCAGTGAAAACGCCGGAGAAAGACCCCCCTCCCCTCTCCCATTCCCCCTTTCCCCCCAAACACAGGCTGGTAACGCACTTGCAACTCCCCTGGTGTTAGTGTCTATGGATGGCGGTGATCACCTAACATCATGTGACCCGCTTGTTTGTTTGCCTCCTATGATAAGAAAAGACGGACATTTTCTAAAAATTGTTACAATATATTTTATTACTTACTAGCCTCTGCCCGCGACTTCGTTCGCGTGGAATAGATACACTAACACAAAAACGCAGCAGTTCTCAAAAGTAAAAAAACCTCCCGATTTTGAAACATTTTTCATCTGTGCTCCGCTCCTATTGGTCTTAGCGTGATGATATATAGCCTATAACTATTCTCGATGAATGAGCTACATAACATTGAATTATTCAATTCGGACCAGTAGTTACTGAGATTACCCCCTACAACGTCACAAACTTTACCTCTTTATAATATTAGTATAGATTCCAAGACAATTGCAACAATTTTTTTCCCAAAATATCTAAAAAATAGAGACATGTTAGATTTACAATCTTATTATACCTGATAGATGTCAACCTTTTACATATAATGATTCAGAAATAAAAGAACATTTCCGAATATATTACTAGACTTTTAATGTTTCACAGTATCGGGTCCAGGTAGATGAAGTTTTGAAGCGAGGTCATGTGGAACGTCCAGGTATGTCCTCTCCAAACCAACTGTGAGGATGAGGGCTTTCAGACGATCCACTTCAACTGCGTCACCCTCGCTCGACCACACTGTCATGGAGGAATTCAAAGAAGCCGTTTCCCTGAGGAGGTCTAGAATTACTGGCTGACTGTTGGAGGCTAAACCAGCTCGGACCTGAAATTCCAATTCAAATTCTGTTATCGCGAAAATTGGTAGCAATTTCTCTGTCGCTAATTTTTAGAATCCTTATTGTATGTTTACTTTTGGAGTTCTAAGGCATTTTATACAACTTTTTTTTATAATAACATACTAGGTGTTTTTGGTCGGATCTTTGTTATATAAATATTTAAATTTTACTCGTCTGGAGGAGGAGGTCATCTCGCAGAAGGATGGGGCATAAAGACTAGCGAGGAGGACTCTCTCCAACAAAGGAGGACTGGTAGGAGGGGGAGGCGGCACGTCTGGCTCATCTACCGTAGCCGAACCTGAGGGGATGAGCCGGGAATGACTGACTGAAGATTGATGATAATAATTTTTATTTACGAATTATGAAATTGAAATAATTCATACTAAAATTAATATCACATTCAAAACATAACATATCTATTCTTTTCTGTCTGTAGTCCTTATGAAAGCATTGGTTTTTCAAAATATATTGTTTAAAAATTTACCGGGAATGTCACATTCTGGTTGACCTTCTGTTCGTTGACCAGTCTCAGCATGGCTCCTATCTGTCCCCTGCTGTACTCGCCTTCGGTAATGTTCCCACCATAGTTGGTTGTCCATCCGATGGATAGAACAGCACGAGGGTGCTTCGCTCCGAGCTGCAGAAACCGCACCGGATCCACTGGTTTCGTTTTTGCGTCCACAGGACCGGGCAGTATGTCGGCGTTCAGCCACAGAGGAAACTTTATCTAATCAGTAAGGTGTAATTTTTTATATGACTTCTTTAGGCGCGTTGAATAAAGATATGAAATAATTATAATTTATTCGATACAAGTATCAGTATTGAAATAAATTATAAAATAGTGATCCTAAAATATGAGATATATATGCAGTTACAATTAAAACGCCTTTGCAGCAATTTTGGTATGTTAGTGAAGAATTAATTTACTGCCCTGAAGAATTACTAAAGATTATAAAAATTTAGTATTTATACCATAATATTATAATAAAAAAGCGATATTCTGATTAAATTTTCCTTTCATATATATTTATATTTCATATATATTTATCTCTAAAAAGGAATATGATAATGCAACACCGATTAACTAACAAAAAAATTTAAATAATTATTGTCTCCGCACAAAAAAATTAACACTAATACAAATTATGCTTTTATTGGACAAGCGCTTTCGTATCGTCAATACGCCTAGTCACCGGCCCCGCTCTTTCGGGCCAAATGGATACGATAAAACGTCCAATATTTTAAAAACACCAACGAGACGCGGTCATAATTCATTTCTAATTTCACACGCCATGTCATTTTTTAATCTACTCGCCATGGTATTTTATACTACAACAAAAATACCATTTATTCATATGGCAACACAGCTCATTTTCCTTTGCTATGAGAATAATTCTTTTCCAATTGCACATTATAGTAATCCTTCATACGATATACTAATCTTCAATTTATGAGCTTAATAAATGTATTTTAATTACTCATACGTAATTTATCTGATACTTAAATTTATTATTTAATTAACAACAAATATACTAAATTGAATATGCTAAAACAATACATACATATTGTCTACTACTGAAAGAGTTTTTAAAGCTTATGGTATAACTACTAAGTTACTTTATAAACGAATATCTTGCATCTAATGCAGTCATCGAAGTCAGTAACATGTATAACAGTTTAGTAACAGTCAAGGACTGCTGATAACATTCAGAACTTAAAAAACGTGGTAGGTATTTTACATCGAAAAAGACAAACAAAAAGGTGCGAGTCTCTTATACGTCCAAAAGCTTCTGCACAATCTCAGATGCCCATGATCATACCACTTGATGATGCATTTCGCAAATCTGCAAAACGGCTGCACTACACATGTGGCGATCGCTATAAAGTGTCAACATCCAGGGATCTATTTATAAATGTGGCTGTGAAGACCACCCGATAACTGCATAAGAAACTACTTCACATGAGTCTTTCTATTGTGAAAAATGTAAAACAGTTGTTCATTATTGTTATAAATTATTAAATATTCACTAACTTACCTCAGGTTTACTATACACTGCAATTTGTTCCTGACTTGCCTCAAAAGCATCAATACTCTTGAAATCAAGTTTAACACCCTTTTGTTTAGAATTCACGTTATTGTATTGAGCGACAGTTGACAAGAAGTTCGCTAGAGATAGATCTGATGTTGTGGCCGGTGGATGTGCCATGATGGGTATGGGTGGACCTTCGTGGCCTATGATATGGCCTAGGACGATGTCTGCTTCCAGCATTGATATCTCACCTAGAATTTATTTACATGGCTGGCATATAAAGAAATAGAATACAAATGATTAACATATTAATTACTTCATTATTATCAAAAAATAAATGAATAGTATCACAAAATTCTTAAAGAGTTTTTGTCATAGTACTCTATTTAATAACCTGGATGGGATTTAAAAAGAGTAAAAACAATATAAATTGTACTATGTACTTACTAGATAGAGCTGCTTCCAAATAAGTTTTATTATTAACGGCATGAGCCCATGTGACAGTCGTTAGATTCTTCATCGCTTCCTCCTCACACTTAGCTACCCCGGCTGTAACAATAACCGATAATTGTACAATATTTATCTTTTCATTTCACCTTGATTTCTACTAAATTTACACAATGTAGAATATCTTAACTCTTTGCAACTGGTAACACTGTTAAACTCAAATGTCAAATTAGAATGCATCATGTCATTGCGAAAACAAAAATACTATTTTACAAATGCATTGCAGACGTATTCACGAACTAAAGTAGAGTGTTTATGCTTGTTTTTACATAAAAAAGTATATATAAATTGT
>JACEII010000437.1:10964-34836 GCA_014332785.1 Antheraea mylitta
TTGTCAGCCAGATACTTTTTATCAACTTTTTTAATAATTTCCCCCCACAGATAATCTAAATTTGTCAGCCAGATACTTTTTATTAACTTTTTTAATAATTTCCCCCCAACAGATAATCTAAATTTGTCAGCCAGATACTTTTTGTTTCAAAGAGCTCCACTCTCACTTTTTTTCTTTTTTTTCTCGATCTGACTACGCTATTGACCTAGCAAGGTCTTAACAGTTTCACCGTACTACTAACGCGAGCGCTTAAGGCACTCAGCCGATTTTATTCGTGCAACTAGCTCAAGGGTGCACGGCACACCTCGGCTTGGGCTGTTGTCTGATAAATGAAATTCGCGACCTATCTGAGCTAACGTAAGCTAAGTCACATATTCGTACTTAAAAGAGTTATTGAAACATATAATCTTATGTGTACCAAGCATATATACCTCAATAACTCTTGTATGTATTTTGTGTCGGATAATTCTCACTTTTTATTGAATACACCTTGAACCGTGTGCTTGACATCATTCAAATGTAATCTTTAACATACCCAAATTGATTGATATTGCTCCAGTTAACAACTCTGTAATTAAATCTATTATGCTTGCAACTTCCATACTCGTAACAACTTCTCCTGTTGAAAATTATAAAATGTTTAGATATAAACAAATCCAGACACGCTGCTTAAAGACACTCTGTCTTAGACATGGGATGCTAAGACAACTCCCTAGTCACCTTGGACGAGCTCAATATTTTAAAATATCATCATTGTCTAACAGAAGACAAACAAGTGAATTAACATACCTATATAAAATAGTGAATTATATTATAGACTGTCCACAATACTATATTTGCTTAATTTTAACACCAACTTTAGGGATCGTTGCAGTAGATTGTTTCATATTCCTGTTTATAAAAATAATGTTTCTTTTAATAATCCGATTGCTAATATGTATCGCTCATACAATACTATTACTGGCTGTGTCGCCTGCTGTACCGATATTGACATAGAAATATTTCGAATTAGTCCGAAATAGTCTGAATAAATTTCGTTATATAGTATATAAACACAGATTCTCTTCTTATCATCTAATACCTTTAAACGAGCAATTGTTGTATATTTTTATATATTCAGGATCTCGGAAACGGCGTCATCTATTTCCGTGAAACTTAGTATGTAAGTAGTTTCGGGGACGATAAATCGATCTAGCTAGATTTTATTCATAGAAAACTTTTGTAGCTGAGATTTCAGGCAATGAAAAATATAGCTAGAATACAAAGCTAAATTTCGCCACCGCTGTCAAAACAAAAATAGCTCAGATGGAAATCTGTTGCTTCGAAAATCCGAGTGAAAGCAGAAGAGATATTTTCTAAATATCCTTTTTTCGTATAAAAATATTAATTTTATAAAGGAAACCTAACAGTTTATTTTAATTTTAAAATGTTTTCAAAGAACCGTTTTTTTTTTTTTTGAAATGATTGAAATTTTTGAAAAAATATTTGTATATGTATGTAAATAACCTACAGAGAGAAAATGAAAATAAATAAATTCTCCTCTTCTCTTCCTATTTCCATCAAAGTAATGCATTATTATGTTTTTATCTAATTTGTAGGTTGTAGAGGCACGCTGAAGCTATAACTGGCTTCGGCATGAATGGGTCGGTTCGCCACCGGTACTACGACCCATAGTCACAACACCCATGTCAAGTAACAGCGTTGCATTGTTGCGTTTCGTTCGTTCAGTGAGAGCGCTGAAGGTCCATCTCCACTCCCTTCCTCCCCTCCCTCTCCCCCCAAATACAAGCTGGCAATATCTGATTTAAGCATTAGTTCATTTTATAATTGGTATAGCTTAATATGGATGAATCATTTCCTTTTTCGAACTTTACAAGTAACAAAGGATATAACATCATCAGCCCAGGGTGCCGCAGCTCTTTTAAAAAGTATGAGTGCACCTATAGATTCTAAATTCAAATTCTTATCTATTAGTGCAGGTGAAATAATAAGGACTTTCAAGCAATTAAACTTAAAACACACCGAAGACATATGGGGTATATCGGTAACAGTAGTATAGTCTTTAATTGTTACTATTTCACCACATTTGGCTAACATATTTAAAGGAACTTTGCCCAATTTAATGAAAATAAGCAAAATAGTTCCTTTGTTTAAATCAGGCTGCAGAAGTGGTCTTGGGAATTATAGACCTATTTCTGTACTTCCGTCGTTAAGTAAAGTTTTTGAAAAGATTATGCTCAACCAATTAGTGGACTATTTCAATGTGCATAAGTTTCTGGATGGTCGATAGTTTACGAAATCGAAATCTACTACTGACGCTGGGGCAACGCTCATAAGGTATATATTGAGTGTCTGGGAGGATTCGCATGATGCAGTTGGTGTGTTCTGCGATCTGTCTAAGGCCTTTAATTGCGTTGACCATACACTACACTTATTCTAAAATTAAAACATTATGGTATTTGTGGAACTTCTCTCGACCTTCTAGTCTCTTATTTAAAATATCGTTGTTAGAAAGTTGGCATACAAGGGGTAACCTCTGCAGGATCCTTTGTGCGAATTGGCGTCCTTCAAGGCTCTATACTAGGGCCGTTCTTGTTCTTAATTTACATAAATGATTTGCCGCTAATGGTCAATAACTGTGTTGACAAGATGCTTTTTGCAGATGATACTTCAATTATATTTAAAGTGAAAAGGACAGATTCAGAGGTAAGGCATGTGAATAATACTCTAAATGAAATTTCTCATCGGTTTGCATTAAATAACTTAGTACTAAATACAGGCAAAACAAAATGTATAAGATTTGTTTTGCCTAATGTTCCACGAGTTGATAGCAGCATCAAGATTAAAGGGAATTTTGTAGAGTTAGTTGATAATACTGTATTCTTGGGTATCACACTGGACTTCAAATTACAAGGGGTCCTCAAATCAAATAATTGGCTAGCAAATTAAGTTCTGCTGCATTTGCAGTACGTTAAATTCGCCAGCTAACTGATATTGCCACTGCTAGGTTAGTCTACTTCGCCTACTTCCATAGCTTAATGTCTTATGGCATTCTGTTGTGAGGGACAGCGGCTGAGGTAGACACCATATTTTTATTACAAAAACGAGCAGTTAGAGCAATTTACAATATGGGATCTCGTGAATCCTTAAATACTAAGTTCAAGGAATTCGTATTCTTAACTCTGCCTTCCCAATTCATTCTTGATAATTTAATGTATATCCGAAATAACCTTGATAAACCGGATTTCGTAAAAGGCCGGCATAGTCTAAATACTAGGAACCGTGACAAACTGGGTATCCCATGTTTTAGATTTAGTAAAACGACTAATAGTTTTTTGGGAAATAGTGTACGGTTCTATAACAAAGCCCCAAAGGATATTACCGATTTCCCGGATTGTGAATTTAAGCGCCATGTCAAGCGGGTTTTGGTCTCAAGGCTATTATAGAGTGGATCAGTATGTAAACGATAGTGATGTCTGGAATTGACTCATCTCTGTGCATCCATAAAAACGTTTCTATCATATATGTAATATAGTCTAATCTAAATATTATATATATTAAAAAGATGAACCAGATCGAGTTTCTTGCCGGTTCTTCTCGATGACTGGGTTGTTTCCGAACTAAAAAAACTTGTTTCCGAAATAAAGTATTTTTTGATTTTGATTTTTGATTTTGAACTGACTAACGCTGTTGATCTGATGGACCCCTATAGCTTTACTGAGTTTTGATACGATCATTCAAAGCTTTCAGCCAAATGACAACTAGCGGAAAGGTGCCAAGGTGGTTGAAATTTGCAGATGTATTAGTAACTGATTTGCTGGAATTCATCATTTATAGGCCATTTACAGACATTCGAAACACTGATTCCGTTTACCACGAAAAGCGACTGAGGTAAATAGTTTCTTCTAGCTCCCTATTATCCTTTTTGCAATGATTACTTTATTTATTTACGAAGCATCAAAAGATGTTACGTATTCAATTGAATGAGGTAAATAAATCATTATACGTACTCTGTGCAGCGCATTCTTCCAATAAAATGTCATATGTTATTGTCCCATTATATTCTGGCAGGCCTACAAGGAATAAATCGTTATCTGCTTCTTCTACTTGAAGTGCGTATGCCGTTAAAATAACTTCTAGCTTAAGTTTTTCTGAAATAAATTGTAAGGCAATTTTAGTTTTGCTCCATGTTTAGGTTTCTGTAGTAAATCCTATGAAATGAGTATTTCCTTTTCTTTTATACCAAAGGACTGCAAACAGGCAGACGGCACAACTTATTTTAAATGGTAACTGTCGCCTATGAACAACTGCAATATCAGGTGCATTACTATTGTGTTGCCGACCTTAAAGAGCGTCTTTGGATCCCTTTTTAAAGAGCCTCATGCCATAACCCTGGAGAAACACTGTACCAGGTAACATATTCCACAATGATAGCGTGCGCATAATGAAGCATGTAAAGAACCTTACGTTTGTCGCTACTTTGCTGGGCTTTAGATTATGTGGATGAGCAACCAGCCAGCGACGGGTGGTGCGAGTTTGGACGGCAATGACGGCACCATATCAAAAAGAAGTTCACAATACTCTCCGTTACACATGCGGTTGATAACATATAGAGGCCCAATGTCTCTGCGAAATTCTAACTAATCATTTTCTCAATCTAATACCTTAATTAATATATATAGAAACTGGGTGAATGCAGCCTAACGAGAGTTTATATGTGATTAATTAAATAGTACCTGCGCGACCGAGCGTAACTCGGCTATTTTAAAAATCATTATTAAATTTAAATAAATTGTTAGGTTTGCCTCACAAAATTAGCGTTTTTTTACAAAAAAAAAAGATATCTCTTCTGCTGTCACTCGGATTCGAACTGGGGTTACACGGATTTTCGAAGCAACCGATTTCTATCAGATCTATTTTTGTTTTCACAGCGCCGGCGAAATTTTCCTTTATATTCTAGCCATTTTTTTATTGCCTGAAAATTCCGTTAAAAAGTTTTCTATGAATAAAATCTAGCTAGATCGATTTATCGTCCCTGTTAGCGACGCAGCGAAATAGTTAAATGTATTGGTGCGCGCGCGTCACGTATCGGTCTGGCACCGCGTACCGTGCTGTGAGGACAATCTGAATAGGGTCATTTTAGAAACTTTAATTGATGTTTTTTCTTATAGGAGCGCCCACTCCTCCTACGCGTGCGAGTGAGAGGGTGCAGTGATCGCGTCGCGAGAAGTTTCCATCTCGCTCGGGATCGCGCATGCGCACTCTTACTGCGCGAGGCGTGCCGCACTAGCGCCGCCACCATCTGCTGACCGCATGTCTGCACGCGGAACCCCAAAAGGCCCTTCTCAGGGCCAATCCGATGACAACACGACGACTTGGCTACCCCCACCGGACCACGCTGATGCCCGAATATTAACAAGAAGCGCCTCTAGCGGAGAACGATCGCAGCACCTCGACCGATCTTCGTCGTACGGATCCCTAAAAAGTCATTCTCTGAACCAATCAGAGGACGACTTTACGACACCCCAGCACCGCCCCACGGAATACGTTGAGACCAGAGCGAGACACGGCCCAAGGAACCCTAGTCCTACGCGCCGATTGCCCACACGCCGTTCACCCCCGCGTGACCCACGAATGCAGCCAAGACTATCACAGCAGGATGTACATAATATTGACATATTCAGTCAAACGTTATGTGCATACGAGGGACAACTGTCGGATAACCTCATGATGATGCTGAGAATGTTCCAGAGTTTCTTGGGTGTTATGCAGGGACGCCCACAATTGACACTTGACATGGTTGGAGAGTTAGAGCGTGTCTCCGAGCACTTCCTCAAGCCAACCGAGATTCGGGTACAATCAGAACATCACGGAAGGAGTCCTGTCGGCAGGGCAGATCGCAGAGGACGCGATTCCGCCGACAGTGAGGAAGGAAGCCGGGCTAAACGCCCATACACTGCTGATTCCCCTGAACACGAACCAGAGCCGCGAGCATCAACTTCGCGTGCAATGACCCAACAGCCGCAGCCCCAGAGAGTCACTACTCGAGCGCCACCATCGGCGCAAGTAGAAACCACGGCAAAAGTAACGAGTCGTCCAGCCGTTACGGAAACGGCGAAACGTACTGCGATGCCTCACACTACGGAGCGCATTTCGCTCATACAGAGAAGTACCGCCTACAACAAACCTACGTATGCAGTCATGACGGCAGCCGGGCCGGCGCCAAAACCCGTTACCCGACCGCCAAGAATAACGCCCGCCGCTATATCGGAAGAGCGACCGCTGCCGGAGAGCCCGACAAACAACAATGCAAATATTGCACCGCACCCGCAGCCTGCGGACGCGACGAGCGCTACGCAACCGCCACAAAAACGCCCAAGATACCCGCCGCTTATAGTAGAGCGGCTTCTGAACTAGGTATTACACTTCAGGCAACTCACTGAGAAGCTGGGTCGTAGACCAAATGCCCGCCCTTATGGGCAGGGAGTACGATTTACCCCGGAAGACGGAGACGAGTACAGGGTAATCCAGGCCTACCTTACGCAAATAGAGAGGGAGGAGAACATCTCCTGGTTTTCCTACTCTCTACCGGCAGAAAGAAGCCTTAAAGTGGCCATTAGAGGTCTGATAGCCGACACAGACCCTGAATACATTATGCAAGCCCTCAGAGACTTGAACTTCGAGCCAGAGTACGTCAGGCACATCAAGGGGAAAGGTGGGAGGCCTGGGCACCTCTTCCACTGTGTCTTACAAAGGACGCCCAATTTAGTTCCCGAGATCTACAACGTTACCGAACTATGCAACATACCAGGAATCAAGATTGAGGCGTGGCGAGGCAAGAAGGGACCGGCGCAGTGTCACCGGTGCCAACTATTCCGCCACTCCTCAATCAACTGCCACCGGCCCATCGCCTGCGTCCGCTGCGGGGGGCCCCACCCCGCCCACGAGTGCCAACGCCCGAGAGAGGAGCCCGCCACTTGTGCGAACTGTGGCGGCCCTCACACTTGTCAAGCGCAATATCGTTCATCAACCGATTCCGCACGTAAACAAGACCTCCTTTCAAGCCCTAGGAATACTAATTTCCATAGGCGAGCAGGAGATGAAGATATTTGCTGCTTACAAGCCTCCTAGCGTCCCCTGGATTACCTCAGAGCTGAGAAGCCTGATGGCAGATGATTGCCCGACCATCATCGCCGGAGATCTTAACTCCAAGTGCGTGTGGTGGAACTCTTTATTGACCTGCCCTCAAGGGAGATGCCTGTATGAAGACTCGGTGGCACACGATTACTGTGTGGAGGGGCCTGACCAACCCACCCACTACAGTTACTCGTCAGAGGACGTGCTTGACATCGTGGTCTACAAAGGACTTGTGACTCCCCCAACTCAAGAGGTATCACTGGACCTCCCGTCGGACCACCGACCAGTCATACTCACGGTCGATCTACAACCAATACGCACACTGACGCCACCAAAATACGCACAAACAGACTGGTCGACAGGCTCTCAGCGTCAATACTTGGTCGTATCCCACCTCTACGGCCGATGATGTCGAGAGATTGGTAGTAGAGCTCTGCGATTGCATTAGTAGCGAGCGCCCTCTTTAACGCTACGACCATAACATCGTCGCAAACCAACCGCGCCAGCGGAAGGCAACGCCAACTGCCCGCGCGGATTAGTTCACTCATAGCGGAAAAGAGGGCGCTGCGCAGACGATGGCAGATTACTCGATGCCCACTGCAGAAAACTAGACTTAACAGTCTAGCTGAGCGTATCAAGAGCGCCTTAGACGACCACGCAATTGAGTCGTGGGAACGTCATCTGGAGTCCATGGACGGGGATATGCCCTCTATCCACCGTCTATGTAGACAATTATCCGTGGAAAAACAGCCCATCAAGCCCATACTAGACGCCAGCGGTCAACTTCACTTTCGTGCAAACAAACGCGCGGAGATCTTCGCCGACCACTTGGAGAGCCAGTTCGCTCCCAACCCAGTTGTCGATCGAGAGCACGAGAGTATGGTGACCGCACACATCCGAGCAATTGTCGAAGGGACAACTCAGCAGGACGAAGAGCCGGTATTCGTCTCTCCGAGTCAGGTCCTTAAAACAATCCGGACTCTGAAGCCTAAAAAAGCACCCGGCGCGGACCGGATCACTAATGCAGCGCTGCGCCATCTACCGCCTAAGACCGTCGCTGCATTGGCCCGCCTGTACACCGGAATATTCCACTCGGGACATTTGCCTACCATCTGGAAGACAGGACGCGTCATTATGCCGCCCAAGCCGGGCAAGGACGTGAGGAAACCTGATAGTTATCGCCCAATATCGCTTCTGAGCACTGTGTCAAAAGTGTTCGAAAAACTGCTGTTATGACACCTAACGCCTCACCTACCACCCAGAGACGAGCAGTTTGGGTTTCGCAGGCAGCACTCGACGACCCTGCAACTCAGCAGAGTCATCCACCAGATGTCCGATAGCGCCAATAGAAGGCAGTATTTCGCAGCGATTTTCCTGGATATGGAGAAGGCGTTCGATAGCGTATGGCATGAGGGCCTGCTGTACAAGCTGTCGACGTCTCCCCTACCCAGGAAAATATTACGCTTGGTAGAGTCCTACCTGAGGGAGCGCCGTGTGGTAGTGGTGGTCGAGGGGGTATCCTCTACGGAACGCCAGGTACGCGCTGGGGTACCCCAGGGTAGTTGCCTCTCGCCTGTGCTTTATGCGCGATATACCGACGATATTCCCCGGGTCGCCCGGGCAGAGCTTGCGTTCTTCGCGGACGATGCGGCGTATTTTGCGTTCTCTGCGAACAAAAAATGCGCCGCAGATTTCTGCGTCCGACCTTAGCGGCTCTGTCGGACTGGCTAGATCGGTGGAGAGTGAAGGTCAATGTCGCCAAAACACAGGCACTCATCACGGGCGCAAGCCCGTATCCGCCGCCATTACTCCTAAAGGGTCAGAGCGTACCATGGCTGAGGCACGCCAAATACCTGGGAGTCCACTTAGATGCCAAACTCAATTTTGTTAAACACGTTGACTATGTCACAGGACGTGTGAAAGCCGCGAGAGCAATGCTCCGCCCTGTACTAGCGTCTAGATTACCCCTTAGAGCGAAGCTAGCAATTTACAAATCGTACATAAGGACCTGCCTAACATATGCGGTACCGGCATGGTACGCCTACACCTCTAATTACCAAAGGGAACGCCTACGTATCCAGGAAAGTCTCAGCTTGAGGACGATTGTTGGAGCACCGAGATACGTAAGGAACGAGATAATTAAAAGAGGCTTGGAATCGATGCTTTTATTTCACGGCTGACAACAGCCATGTTCAGGCGAGCTGACGCGACCAGCTTCCCCCTCGTCAGAGGGATCGCGCCGCTCCACGCGCGTCCGCCAGACCGCCGAACAAAACCATCGCCAAGAAACTTGATCGTCCAAACTGACAGTGAGGACGATTAAAAACAATAAGAAACCACTCAATCACAGACAGACAACCAACCACATAGAGTGGTAAAACCTAACGACAGACTCGTAGTTACGAGTCGCGAGGAAACCACTGAAGGGTGCATATGCACCGAACAGTTACCTCGTCCCCCGCGCAAGGGAGGGGGGACTGAGACGGCCAGAGCCCAGTTTTTCTTATAATTAGTTAAGATATTGTTGTAATTTGATCATATTAATAATTTTAATTTCAAGAGGCACGTGTAGGTATAAAAATTATGATAAAATGTCAATATTTGTAGAAGTAAACATTCGTGAATCGTAATTCGTAACTTCTCGAAAATTGTTGAAATTGAACTTATTTTTGTATAAATCAACTTTATAATAGTGTATTCTCAAGCAATATCACGAATTTACATAATTAAATTGCTCAGAAAGGCCAAAAAAGGCCAAAGTAAAAATTGGAAAAATCGAGAATTGCTGTAAAATCACAGGTTTTTGTTGTATAACTTTTTAGTAGTTTTAGGTATAATCTAGGCAATTGTTGCATTATATAGAGCTTTTTTTGAGACGAATCTAACTATGTATCACACATATAGGTGTAAAATGTAATTAGAAAGATATTTTAGAGAATGTACAAAATTTATAGTGAAAATGCAAATCGTAATGTTAAAAAATTGTAAATGTTGACGCGGTTCTCATCACGGTATAGCCGCCGACTACTTAAGCTCGTTGGCGGCCGGTACAAATCGTGGCAGGTTCGTCGGGGTTTCTTCTCGCCCACCCCTTGTGGGGCGTGCGGGCGGACCCTCTGTCTGAGGCTTCTCTCTCCCCCCGCTTCAACGTGGGTGTCTTATGTTTTCGGAAGCGCCTTTCGTTGCTCCCTGCGGCGGTCTCTTGTGCGATTCAGTGCTCTTACGATGTAGGCGTGTGCGGGCGGTGGCAGTCAGCCACGCGTGGTCCGGCCGTTCTGTGGCGTAAGGCATCGAGCTTTGCTTGGTATTCTTCTTCAATTTGCCTGAGTTGCTCGATGCCTATGGCGCTCCTTAATCGGGCGCCGAATTCGTCCTCAGTCCTCTTCAGCAGCTCTTCGAGCTGGGCTTCTTGCAACGGGGGCGGCGAGTGTTGTCTCGTCAATTTCCTTGGTGCTCTCGTTTGCGTGGGCGGATCATTTGCTGGGGCCATGAGGTTCACGGCTTCTGCTGGTGCTTCAATGGTATTCTGGGCCACCCAGGTGTCCGGCTTGCGTCTGGGACCACTCAGGCGCGCGGCGGTTCCTGCGCGGCGGTTTCTCAATTCTCTTCGGAAAATTGGGCATTTGACTTTGCTGTTGGCGGGGTGGGTGCCCCCGCAGTTAGCGCAGGACGCCGGCTCCTCCTTAGGGCGGTCACAATTTCTTGCGTGGTGCGGTCCGCCGCATCTCACGCAGGCGATCGGTCTGTGGCACTGGTGGATGAGTGCCTAAATTGCTGGCACCTAAAACATTGTGCCAGCCGGCGTTCTCCTCTCCAGGCTTCTATGATGATGGGCATAAATAATAAATGGTCTATCTCGTATATAGCGGGCGTTAGCCCGGGCGTCCTCTTTAGTACCACATGGTAGATACACCCGTTTCTACCCTGGCGTCCGTTGATCTGTTTGGCGTATTCTGCTACAAAGCCCTTCTTGTGCAGGGCTTCGATGATTATCTTCGGGTCTGTCCCGTTGGGAAGGCCGCGAATTGCGACCTTCAGGCATTGTTGGGTGTAGGGCGAGTAGGTGAACCAGCTCGCCCCCTCCTGTTTCTCGAGGAAGTCTTGCGTGACCCGGTATTCTTCAGCGTCTTGCGGGAAGATCCGGAGTCCGTTGCCATACGCCCGGACGTTGGGGCTGCGTCCCAACCTGTCCGTCAACCGTTGGAGTTGCGTTGCCCAGCCGGGCAAGTCCTCGACAACGATCGGCGGAAATCGCGCGCCTGTTGCGTCGGGCGAGGCAGGCGTATTTAGTTCGACCGCGGCGGCAGCACTGTCACGCGGTGGCTGCAAGTTAGGGTTCCGCGGACGCGTAACCGGCTTCTCTTGCGGATCGCGCGCAGGTGGCGCGGCGATCGACGCATACGAGGGCTGCACACGGGCAGCCCTGCGCGGCGGTGCGGGGGCAGGTGTGGGTGCGACCACCTGTTCCGCGTTGCTAGAGGTGTTGGCGCGCGGCGGTTGTTGCTGCGCGAGTTTCTCAACGCAGGTCTTCTTGGCCTGCGGAGGGTGGCTGCTTGGCGAGGGTGGTGTTGCGCGATCCCCGGCGGGCCCTGCATCGGGTTCGCTGCGCTTGCGGCGCAGCGCTCGACCGAGCGGGTTGTTCGGCGCGTCCGGAATCGCGGGTAACGCGATGTTACCGCGGGCGGCGCTTGCGAGCGCGATTGCGTCGGCTTCAGAAGGTGGTCTCTTCTCAGCTACGGCTTCCAGGACACGCAGGTACAGCGCCATCCACCGAGCCATCCCCTCCGACAGAGTCCCAGCTACAATTAGCTGGGCGAGAGTGAGAATATCACTCTCGTAATCCTCCATCGGGGGGAGCGTCCCGGCGGCCGGCAGCTGACGCGCGCCTGAAGTCGACGGAGTCGAAGCAGGCACGGAAGTGCTGTGTCCGGTGTGCGTAGCGGTGGTCTTGATTCTTGAGGCGGCAGATTCCTTGGGCGTAGCAGAAGTTGTCGGGTGGCGATCTGGTTGGTCCTGAAAAGGACCTTTGCTCAATCGTCGGCTCGACGCAAGAGGCGGAGCGGACGAGGAAGCGCTTGACTTGCGCATCGTCGCGTAGGTCGGAGCGGCGGCACTCTCGGACGACCTCGTACGCGGTGACGACGGAGCCGTCTTGGCAGGTTCATAGCAATCAGACCATCTTATACGAACGGAGAATCAGTTGCTACATCAAGAGTCTTCGAGTATCTGCGGAAATCTTCGGGTTCATCGTGGTTCATCGTACATCGCGTCTTCGCTCGTCGAGTCGTCACGTCACGCCGCTTCGAGTCTACGCTGCGTATCGAGGTGCTGCCCCTCCTCAAGGAAGAATAATCACGAGGTGCTGCCCCTCTTCAGGCAGATTAGGGTCACGGGTCTGATTGCGTTCGTCCTGCATAGTGTCTGCGACCTGTACCCGTATACAGAGAGCGCTGTAACGCGAGTGTAAATTAAGTATATCGTTAAGGACAATTGTAAGTACTATTGTGAGTATTAATAAATTCCCCTGTTTTGTGCGAAACGTGCAGTTTGGCATTGCCCGCCAGCGTCCCGGATCCTTCCCCTCTACCCCTCACCTCACCCCTCTCCTTGTTTCCTACCCCTCCTACCCCTGACGCTTCCGACTGGGCCCGGTTGGGGTGCCAGGGGCTTCATCCCTCACAGTGTAAGGGCGTTAGTCTTCCGAGCCGGATTGATTGTTCGGTGGCCTTCGTCCGTTACAGTCCCGGAAACTACCTACATACTAAGTTTCACGAAAATAGATGACGCCGTTTCCGAGATCCTGAATATATACAAATATAAAAATATACAAGAATTGCTCGTTTAAAGGTATTAGATAGATAGATAGATAGATAGATAGATAGATAGATAGATAGATAATGCATTAAAGATAATTTCTTCCCTACTAAGATTCTTCCAACACGATAAGTGTTATACAGTCATTGATTTGAAATTATATTTCCCGATAGTACTCAGTGGCCTTAACATGATGAGATGTCTCATACCTCGAAGAGTTATAGAAAAATAAAAAAAAGGAATTTAAAAAAAGAAAAGCTAAAACAAAGACCTTACCTAATTCAGCACATGGATCGAATGGAAGAGACCCATTAAAATTATTATGAATTAGGACCAATTTAAAAGGATATGTTGAACTTTGTGGTGTATTTGCGAATAATTGTTTAGTCGATCCCGTATCTGAAGTTCGTGTAACAAAAATCGCTTCGTCATCTGAAACCAAATACAGCCTAGCATAAATATTGCTACATGATTAGATTTACGCTAGATATTTCAACTTTGATTACTCTATGGAAAAATTTTCTATCTGTGTATGTTTGCAGGTGACAGTTTTTTTTTTACAAAAGAATAGGAAGCAAACAAAAAGGCCGGTCACTCGATGGTAAATGTTCACCGCCATCCATAGACACAAGCAAACATCAGCGGAGTCGCAAGTGCATTCACAGCCTGTCTTTGGGAGAGAGGAGAGTTGGGGAGGGGTAGGGGACGTGTTCCTCTGTTTTTCTCACTGATGAAACGAAACACAATAATGCAAGCACTGTTACTTCACTTGGGTGTTTCTGTGGGTCTGGTGGTCATGCTGAAACTAGTAATAACTGCAGCGTGGCTCTACCATTTACATTAGTATTGCTTGATCTGTTCTGGTTGTCTTATTAATTCATGGGAAATATTTTACAAGTCAGAAAAGCCTATAAAACGATTAACTTATAGTGGTTTGTTAGTAGGTCGATGGTGTCCCACTGGGTAGGACGAGATCAAAAAAATAGTATAAATTTCTCCACCTCTTTTAGTGCTTACATAAGGCTTGAATGGCCCCTAAGAAGTATAATCAGGGCATACTATACAACACTTTGAAAGAAAACAACGTTAGTTTAGTTATATAGTAGGTAAATACAGAACTATATATGTGAAATCATTTATTTTAACTACCATATAAATTGTACCTAATTTTTTTTATATCATAGGAGGCAAACGAACAGATGGGTCACCTGATGTTAGGTGATCACCACCGTCCATAGACACTTGTAACACCAGGGGAGTCGCAAGTGCGGTGCCAACCTGTATTTGGGAGGAGGGTAGGGGAGGGGCAGGAAGGGAAGGAGGAAGGGGAAAGGGAGGGTAGTGGGTCTCCGGCTCTCTCACTGACCGAACGAAACGCAACAATGCAAGCACTGTTACTTCACGTCGGTTTTCTGTGAGAGGGTGGTGCTTCCCCGGACGAGACGACCCATTCGTGCTGAAAACAACAATAGCTTCAGCTTGGCTCTACCACTACTAAATTCTCTTATTCTGATCCTTAAACAGTAAGTTTACACATTTAAGTTGATTATACTCACCCGTTATCGTTCCGTTTGTTGCAATTTCAACTTGTTCATTTAGATCATCTAAATTTTCTATTGGTGACTCTGTACAAAGATTGAAAAGATCATCTATACATACTGTTAATTTCCTTAGTAAACATATTTAATCTTGGCTGTATAGTTACAGGGTCGTTGCTCATTATTTTACATACATGTATTTGTGTATAGAAGACAGCACTGTCGGGGGTTTTTGGCGGGATCTTGGAATGCCATGTAGTGGTCTTTATATTTTATCCATAATCTTTTGTTATTTGGCTCTATATTGTGTAGTGTTGGTAGTGCTTTACGTAATATAATTTGTTTAATGTGCACAAGTGAAGTGGATCGGAAATAATACCACGGAGCATGGATTCTGATTTGCCACAAAAACTCCCAAGAGAGTTCTAACAAGATGGCCACCGTCTTGTTAGTTCATTGAAGATATATCAATAAACTTGTAATATCGTTACTCACTTGACAATGGCAGTAATGGTCTACTAAATAGAAGACTGGTTGCCAAAAATATAATAGAAGACAGCACTGTTGAGTTTTTGGTCGGATTTCAGTCTGACATGTAGTGGATTTTATATTTTATTCATAATCTTATGTTATTTGACGCTATATTTCGTAAATTCGGTGTTGTTTTATGTAATATAACTTTAGTTTATTGTGAACAAGTGAAGTGAATGGAAAAGAATACTACGGAGCATGAAATTCTGAGATGCCATAAAAACTCCCTGGAAGTTCTAACAAGGGATCCACCATCTTGTTAGAATATTGAAATAAACACACGACACTTGTAATATTATTACAAGTACTATAACTTCCCTTGAAACAAAACATTGACACTGGCAAATGCTTCTGCAGAGCCAAAACAAAAAGAAGAAGACAGCACTGTCTCTCTGGGTTTACAGTTTTGTATTCTTGCTGTATCATCGTTTTTGTTACTTCTAAATAAAATTAATAATATATTAATATTAATAAGTATGTAAGTTGACGTGTTTATACTTTTAACATTTTTGTAAAAAAAAATGTTTGAAGGTGTCTAGGAATAAGTAATAAAATATATTTCAATCATTTTTAGAAGTGTGATGAAGAGCCCGGATTAGTGGTAGTTGTCTGGTGGTCAGTACTTAGTTGTTTTCACGTCGCAGGTGCGTTCTTAATCCGGCTACTTTTTCGCACATCTTGAATTCCTAAAACGCTTAATCTTTCGGAGTACAATTTTTGCTTTCTCTCGTTGATTGTTGTAATGCATACAGTAACGCTGAATGTCAGCAATGTTACCAGATTAGGCCCCTCTCGGCAACGGCTCAAGCCTAGGTCCGTTCCCTCGGCGTGGAGCCCTTGAGTACACTGCTCACACCATACAGTGACACAAAACCTTACATCACTGTTACAACATCACACACATCACCTATACACACGTGCTCGCTTACACGTTGTTTTTCTTTTTCAGAGAAATAAACAACTAAGAGTTCTACCCTTATTTTTCCCCATCCTATCCTATCTTATATAGTTTAGAGGAATTTGTCCGACACAAAATACATATAGGAGTTGTTGAGGTACGCATGCTCGGTACACATGCATGTTTCAATAACTCATATACGTATATCTAAATAGCTTAGCTTAGGTTAGCTCAGATAGGTCGCGATTTTTGCACAAAACAGGTGACAGCCCAAGACAACGTGTGCCGTGCACCTTTGAGTTAGTCGCCCAAACATCTCAAATCGGCTGAGTGCCTTCAGCGCTCGCCTCAATAGTTCGGTGAAGCTGTAAAGACCTTTCCAGGTCAACAGCGCTTTCATTTCGAATGCAAACGAATAGCAATGTGTTGCCACGCTTTCATGCAGCATCTCCTATTTCATTTGGTATTTAAATCGACCCAAATAACATCGTTTTTATGATGGATTAAAAGCAAAATATTTGCCAATATCCGTTGTTACCTTGGCGAAGAAAAATATCACGTACCGCACAAAACAACTTTAAGATACGTACCTATTACAGTGCATCGGTTGAACGTAACGGTACCGTTTTCTATATTCCCTTCATATACGCCTACAGTAGAAATACCGACAAAAAAAGCCGCTAAAATTTTAGACAAAGAAGTTCCCAAGTCTCCCGGTGTTGTTACATTTAGTAATTGCGAGAAAAAGAAATCCGATGTAGCTTTATCTGAAATAAATCGTAAGTAGGTATTAACAGAATTCAACAAATAAGTGAATATAAACATCTGAACATGAGTTTGTTTTATCTATACTAATATTATAAAGAGGTAAAGTTTGTGAGTTTGTGACGTTGTAGGGGGTAATCTCAGGAACTACCGGTCCGATTTGAATAATTCTTTCAATGTTATGTAGCTCATTCATCGAGAATGGTTATAGGCTATATATCATCACGCTAAGGTCAATAGGAGCGGGGCACAGATGAAAAATGTTTCAAAGTCGGGATGTTTTTTCCTCTTGAGAACGCGAACGAAGTCGCGGGCAGAGGCTAGTTTTTGATATAGTGACAATATTAAAATGGTCCCTCCAAGATTGCTATAACAATGTTATTATAAATAATAATTTTATTTATAATATCTTTGTACTATAACCAAAATCCTTTATGTAGAGACTAGCCTCTGCCCGCGACTTCGCGTTCTCAAAAGGAAAAAACATCCCGAATTTGAAACATTTTTCATCTGTGCTCCGCTCCTATTGGTCTTAGGGTGATAATATATAGCCATAACCATCCTCGATGAATGAGTTATATAACACTGAAAGAATGATTCAAATCGGCCCAGTAGTTCCTGAGATTACCCCCTACAACGTCACAACGTCACAAACTCACAAACTTTACCTCTTTATAATATTAGTATAGATTACAACTACAATTGAATTAACTTATTTTTTTAAGATTCAATGTGGTAGTCGGAATACATATTAGCTATTGTATTATTTCTAAAACGGTTGTCATATTTCTTAATAGACACTTATCCAGTACTAAGATACCTGTTATTTCAATACATAATAATAATAAATAAATGAGTTTTAAACGAGCAATTCTTGTATACTTTTATATTTGTATATATTCAGGATCTCGGAAACGGCATCATCTATTTCCGTAAAACTTGGTATGTAGGTAGTGTCGGACACGATAAATCGATCTAGCTAGATTTTATTCATAGAAAACTTTTTTAACTGCGATTTCAGGCAACGAAATAATATCGCTAGAATATGAACATAAAGTTCGCCGGGGCAGTCAAAACAAATAGCTCAGGTGAAAATTGGTTGCTTCGAAAATCTGTGTAACCCCAGTTCGAATCCGAGTGTATATATTTTTTTTTCTTTTGTAAAAAATCACATTTTTGTAAGGCCAACCTAACGATGTATTTTAATTAAATAAATAATCCTACTATTATAAATATAAGATATATATATATATATATATATAATTTTGGCTAGGCAAACCTAACAATCTATTTTAATTTAAAAATGTTTTTTTAAAGAACCGAGCTAGGCTCGGTAGCCCAGGTACTATATATATTGAACTTAATCAACAGACTATCCGACATTATTCATCGGAAGATTGTAAAAGATGTCTCACACTGAGTCGAGTGTTAAAATAACAATTTGTAAATATATTACCTAGTTCAGCGCACGGGTCTTCTATTGCTGAGGTTTCAATATTTGAAGGTTCAATATTGACAGCTGAAACAATTTACACGTCATTATTAGCAATGTTCCGAGTTCTGGCTACACTCACCTTTTTTTTTATATCAAAGGAGGCAAACGAGTTGGTGGGTCACGTGATGTTAAGTCATCACCACCGTCCATAGACACTTGCGACATCTGGGGAGTCGTAAGTGCGTTGCCAGCCTGTATGTGGGAAAGGGGGGAGGGAAAGGAAAGGGAAAGGAGGAAGAGGAAGGGAGGTGGGCCTCCGGCGCTCTCACTGACCGAACGAAACAAAACAATGCAAGCACTGTTATTTCACGTCGGTCTTCTGTGAGAGGGGTGGTACTACCCCGGACGAGCCATCCCATTCATGCTGAAACCAATAATAGCTTCAGCGTGGCTCTACCTCCTACTAAATCTAATCTAATCTAGATCACCTAATGCTAGAAGATGACGTAGCCTCAGGAATATGCTAATTCTTGTGAGGGTTAGCTTTCAACTGCAACCGTCGGAATACAATCATTATTTAAAACTACTACGTCTCCGAAATGGATCTGGAGTCTGCGGGTCTGCATATTACAAATCTTCATCTTAATGAGGCTACGGTCAACTCGAAAATATGATACAGTAACGTAATAAAGTACACTAGAATCTCGGTAAGTCAAACTTTAAGGGATAGTAATAGAAAATTATGTTATAGACTACAAATACTTTATTTCTAGGCATGTTAAATGCTACCCATGAGTCAGTAAGGGAACCGGAACAGATAAAAATACGTATATCTATGTAGGCATTGGTGGAGAGGAGTTAGAGCATAGAACATTGCATAATTTTGCTGAGCGGGGGGAGGGAGTCATCAAAAATTATAAAATTCTGCTTATGTAAAACTTGAACTCCCCTTCTACCTAATTTTAAGTAATAAACGTGATTTTTCAAGCAAAAATTCTTTGTAAAGTATTTGTATACTCTATATTTTCATTAACATTCTTATAGCCAATGTGCGTTATTTTTGTTTAAAGCATATTAATGTGAAACCTAAACCTAATTTTGGCTTGGCCACGTGGCGACACAAAACACAGACTTTGCACTATTAACGAAATACTCAAAAACATTTGCAATCCTATCTATATAAACGTAAGATTCAAATTGTTTTGTCGGCCACTTATTATACTAGTGTTACGCGCACACGCCGACGAACTAGCGCCCTTTGATAAATGCCGCCAAACACACCGCATCTGCGCCTAGTTGAATTTTTGTATTTTGTATTAAACGAAAATGAAAATTTATGTGATAAAATAAATAAACAGTAATTATTGTATAGAACTAATTTGTAATGCTTTATCTTTTCATTATACCATAGCTGATTCCTTTCGTAATCTGTTCTTTTAGGCATATTTCTCATACATAGGAATTTCGATGTTTCACATCTACTACGCGTCCTTTGACGACTCAATTTTTAATTATCTATATCTATACTAATATTATAAAGAGTTAAAGTTTGTGACGTTGTAAGGGGTAATCTCTGAAACTACTGGTCCCATTTGAAAAATTCTTTCAGTGTTACATAAATCATTTATCGAGGAAGGCTATATATCATCACGGTAAGACCAATAGAAGAGGAGCATCAATGAAGAATGTTTAGAAATCAGGTTTTTTTTCTCTTCTTGAGAGATTCCGCTGTATGTTATTGTTTGCCCAAAGTAATTATTCCACGCGGACGGAGTTGCGGGCAGAGACTAATTAGTTCATAAGTTTGAAAATACGCCTCCCTCAAAACCGTTAATTGAAAGTGTTCGGGTAAAGATAAAAACTGAAAATCACTGTTTTTTTTTTTTTCGAAATATCTACGGTATTGACCTAGCAAGGTCTTAACAGCTTCACCAGACTACTAAGGCGAGCGCTTAAGGCACTCAGCCGATCCCATTTTGGCAATCAGCTCAAAGGTGCACGGCACACCTCGGCTTGGCTGTTGCCTGTTGCATGCAAAGATTCATATATGTATGAGTTGTTGAAACGTATATGTGTACCAAGCATACACGCCTCAACAACTCCTCCATATATTTATTATCGGAAAATTGAGAGTTTTTCAGTTCGATAAGGGAAAAAAGTAAACCCCTCCACTTTCATGTGTAAGCGTGTAGGCGTGCACGTGTGTGGGGGTGATCGTTTAGTGTTGTAGCGGTGATGTATATTTGTGTGTCACCGTATCGCGCAAGCAACGCACTCAAGGGCTCCCTACCGAGGGATCGAACCTAGGCTTGAGCCGCTGCCGTGGGAGACCTATCGGGTAAAAATCACTGCTAAAATATAAAATCATAAAGCATATCTTCAAGTAACACTTTGTTTCTGTTTCATTAAAATCGGTTCACTCTATCAAAAGTTATTGTAATTTTAATGTCGACGCGACTTAAGTACGAGAGTAAAGTAGATACGTAAATAGATTTAATTCATTCATTTGACTGTATTAGTAAATGTTTTGTAGTTTTACGCGGGCGAAGTCTCGGGCATAGCTAGTATAGAATATATAGGTATTGAATTATTGGTTCATGAATCTTACTCAATGCTAGAACAGGTATCGCAGACACGAAGTTGGAAGCGACGAGAACCTTCAAAGAAAATAATAAAATAAAGTCTCAGTCGATTCCATCAAACATATAACATAATCTAGATAATAAAGTCATTCACATCAACTAACACGGTGGACATTTGAATAGTATTCGACGTATGTATAGACATCAGGGGTGTGCACCACCTCTGCAACACCTGTCGGAGGAGTAGACATAGTGCCGATTAAATAGTACCTGCTTTCTTGGCCAAAAAGTGTAAGATGATACCATGGGGGTTTAGTCCATGCGACTCGGGCATATCCATCCTCTGCTGCCCGGTAGGATGGATATCCGTTAGGAATTTCCCAGTGAAAAAAATAGACTAACCGTATCACGCTTGGGTAGCTTGCGTCAGATTAGTGACGCGTAACCTATCCTATCCTATATAGTTTAGAGGAATTTTTCCGACACAAAATACATATAGGAGTTGTTGAGGCACGCATGCTTGGTACACATGCATGTTTCAATAACTCATATACGTATATCTAAATAGCTTAGCTTAGGTTAGCTCAGATAGGTTGCGATTATTGCACAAATCAGGCGACAGCCCAAGCCAAGGCGTGCCGAGCACCTTTGAGTTAGTCGTCCAAACATCCCAAATCGGCTGAGTGCCTTCAGCGCTTGCCTCAGTAGTTAGGTGAAGCTGTAAAGACCTTTCCAGGTCAACAGCGTTTTCATTTCATTTTGAAAAAGTGACGCGTAATATAGAGGTCTGTGTACATGCAATATTGAAATTTTGCAGCTGATTAATTAACTATATAAAAATGTATATATGTATTGGTCCGACTGTCAACAGATATGAAAACTACACTAATGTTAACAATTTCTGTTAATTCATTTAGTTAAATTATAATGTTTTGTAATATTCATTTATGAAATAGAGTTCCTACAGATGTTTTAACAATAAAAAAACCGCACGTTATACGTGTAAAACGTTACGTGATTGTTAAATGTAAAATTTTATTATAATAGATTGTATTTTATTATGTATGTATGTAGTAAATTGTAAAAAATTGTAAAAGAAACTCACCCAAATCAACGAGAGTATAGACGCCATGTTAGTTTTCTCAATTTAAAACGCAACTTTGCAATAAGTATATTATTTTTCATGAAAACTTTCGCTTATATACCGAGAATGTACAATGACATTATAATGAGAAAAAAAAACATGTGTGTCATTTTAATATTTACACAATTGCATTTAATATTGCATTGTCAATAGACACTATCGCAAATATATTAACGTTTATTAATATTGTTTATTATTAAATAAAGAAAAAGGTTAATTTTAGATGTATGTCTGTCGCATTTTAATTAAAATTTAATAACTCCATACAGTAGCTACGTCTATGACTTAGTTCGCTGTTAGAAAATAATCATTAAAGATTATTAGTTAACTAAATTATATGCATAACATCGGAACATACGTCGGAAAACATATTAATTATTATGTATAGTAATTGTGATATTAAAAATAATATTTTGTATTTAGTTTTAGTCTCACTGTCACTACTAGTTGAATCGGGTATTTCATAAACCCCATAAGTCATATTACTAAATATCATATTACTTCATCATATTACTAATTAATAAATATGACTTATGGGAGTCATATTTTTTACCAAACGGGGTTTTGCGTTTTTGTGTTTTTCTAACATAGCTTCATATGTCAAACAAAAATCACAGAAGTCACTGAACATACACAAACATTGAAATAACCTCTCGATGGTTTACCAGAATATCGATCTCCTAAATTGTCTTAATAATTTTAACCTATCTTTGACTTTATCAACTCTTCAACTTGGGGTGTAAGGGGTGTCGAATAACATTATAAGACTTGAGACAACCAAGCCAACCTCACTTGCACGTGGTGCACCCTGCTGAATAACGAACGAGGCAATGGCGCAAGCGGGGTGGTAGGGCTTTACAGCCCGACTGGGTCGCAACCACCATGTATATGGCGAAAAAGCCCGTAATAGTGATTCGCCTCTATGGGTCGCGTTTCGGGATCAGCCTGTGCATATCCAGCTTAGGCCGGCATGATAGTGGCGACCGGCGATGGACAATGTGTCAATCGGTGGTCGCTATTATTTTTGGATTGTACTGTGCTTACCATCAGGCATAGTGCAGTCACTTTGCCGTGCTACAATTAAAAAAAAAAACTGTATACTTGGAGATATCTGAAAAATGTTGTTATATAATTACTCGAATATTAAGAACAAAAGATGTCTGAAATATTATATAGAAGATTTGGTGCTTATGCCTTTACATTAATTTGGACATAGAAGAAAACTGTCTAAAGAATACATAAGAACTACCTACATTGACAACGTCAGAATTGGCAGTATGGATTATTTCCTTCGCCTGTCCTATTGGACGAATATTATTACCACTATCTGTGGTCAAACAGTCAAACTAGAATCAACAGAGTTTTGAGTTTTTGGCGGGATTTCAGGCTGTCATGTAGTGCGTTTTATATTTTATTCATAATCTTGTGTTATTTGACTCTATATTGTGTAAAGTTGGTGGTGTTTTATATAATATGGTTAGTTTATTGAGCATAAGTGAAGTGAATGAAAAATAATATCACGGACCATGACTTCTGAGATGCCACAAAAATTCCCAGGAAAGTTGTAACAAGAGAACTACCATCTTGTTATAACATTGAAATAACCGCACGACACTTTACACCATGGTTATTTACGACAATCAGAACATTTTTCAATGATTATTCGAAGATTAAGAAGATAAAAAATGTCTGAAATATTATATAGAAGATTTGGCGCTTATGCCTTTACATTAACTTGGACATAATCGAGAACAGACTAAAGAATACATAAGAACTATCCGTATTGACAACTTTAGAATTAGCAAAAGAAACGGCTTGAAAATTAAGATCTAGAAGATTTGGCGCGTATGCCTTTACTTGAACATAGAATAAAACTCACTACAGAATATACAAGAACGACATATATTGACAACTTCAGAATTGGCAGTATGGATTAATTCCTTCGCCTGTCCTATTGGACGAATATTATTACTACTACTATTCAACAGAGTTTTTGGCGGGATTTTAGTCTGTCATGTAATGGATTTT
>JACEII010000438.1:6741-30613 GCA_014332785.1 Antheraea mylitta
AAAATCCATTACATGACAGACTAAAATCCCGCCAAAAACTCTGTTGAATAGTAGTAGTAATAATATTCGTCCAATAGGACAGGCGAAGGAATTAATCCATACTGCCAATTCTGAAGTTGTCAATATATGTCGTTCTTGTATATTCTGTAGTGAGTTTTATTCTATGTTCAAGTAAAGGCATACGCGCCAAATCTTCTAGATCTTAATTTTCAAGCCGTTTCTTTTGCTAATTCTAAAGTTGTCAATACGGATAGTTCTTATGTATTCTTTAGTCTGTTCTCGATTATGTCCAAGTTAATGTAAAGGCATAAGCGCCAAATCTTCTATATAATATTTCAGACATTTTTTATCTTCTTAATCTTCGAATAATCATTGAAAAATGTTCTGATTGTCGTAAATAACCATGGTGTAAAGTGTCGTGCGGTTATTTCAATGTTATAACAAGATGGTAGTTCTCTTGTTACAACTTTCCTGGGAATTTTTGTGGCATCTCAGAAGTCATGGTCCGTGATATTATTTTTCATTCACTTCACTTATGCTCAATAAACTAACCATATTATATAAAACACCACCAACTTTACACAATATAGAGTCAAATAACACAAGATTATGAATAAAATATAAAACGCACTACATGACAGCCTGAAATCCCGCCAAAAACTCAAAACTCTGTTGATTCTAGTTTGACTGTTTGACCACAGATAGTGGTAATAATATTCGTCCAATAGGACAGGCGAAGGAAATAATCCATACTGCCAATTCTGACGTTGTCAATGTAGGTAGTTCTTATGTATTCTTTAGACAGTTTTCTTCTATGTCCAAATTAATGTAAAGGCATAAGCACCAAATCTTCTATATAATATTTCAGACATCTTTTGTTCTTAATATTCGAGTAATTATATAACAACATTTTTCAGATATCTCCAAGTATACAGTTTTTTTTTTTAATTGTAGCACGGCAAAGTGACTGCACTATGCCTGATGGTAAGCACAGTACAATCCAAAAATAATAGCGACCACCGATTGACACATTGTCCATCGCCGGTCGCCACTATCATGCCGGCCTAAGCTGGATATGCACAGGCTGATCCCGAAACGCGACCCATAGAGGCGAATCACTATTACGGGCTTTTTCGCCATATACATGGTGGTTGCGACCCAGTCGGGCTGTAAAGCCCTACCACCCCGCTTGCGCCATTGCCTCGTTCGTTATTCAGCAGGGTGCACCACGTGCAAGTGAGGTTGGCTTGGTTGTCTCAAGTCTTATAATGTTATTCGACACCCCTTACACCCCAAGTTGAAGAGTTGATAAAGTCAAAGATAGGTTAAAATTATTAAGACAATTTAGGAGATCGATATTCTGGTAAACCATCGAGAGGTTATTTCAATGTTTGTGTATGTTCAGTGACTTCTGTGATTTTTGTTTGACATATGAAGCTATGTTAGAAAAACACAAAAACGCAAAACCCCGTTTGGTAAAAAATATGACTCCCATAAGTCATATTTATTAATTAGTAATATGATGAAGTAATATGATATTTAGTAATATGACTTATGGGGTTTATGAAATACCCGATTCAACTAGTAGTGACAGTGAGACTAAAACTAAATACAAAATATTATTTTTAATATCACAATTACTATACATAATAATTAATATGTTTTCCGACGTATGTTCCGATGTTATGCATATAATTTAGTTAACTAATAATCTTTAATGATTATTTTCTAACAGCGAACTAAGTCATAGACGTAGCTACTGTATGGAGTTATTAAATTTTAATTAAAATGCGACAGACATACATCTAAAATTAACCTTTTTCTTTATTTAATAATAAACAATATTAATAAACGTTAATATATTTGCGATAGTGTCTATTGACAATGCAATATTAAATGCAATTGTGTAAATATTAAAATGACACACATGTTTTTTTTTCTCATTATAATGTCATTGTACATTCTCGGTATATAAGCGAAAGTTTTCATGAAAAATAATATACTTATTGCAAAGTTGCGTTTTAAATTGAGAAAACTAACATGGCGTCTATACTCTCGTTGATTTGGGTGAGTTTCTTTTACAATTTTTTACAATTTACTACATACATACATAATAAAATACAATCTATTATAATAAAATTTTACATTTAACAATCACGTAACGTTTTACACGTATAACGTGCGGTTTTTTTATTGTTAAAACATCTGTAGGAACTCTATTTCATAAATGAATATTACAAAACATTATAATTTAACTAAATGAATTAACAGAAATTGTTAACATTAGTGTAGTTTTCATATCTGTTGACAGTCGGACCAATACATATATACATTTTTATATAGTTAATTAATCAGCTGCAAAATTTCAATATTGCATGTACACAGACCTCTATATTACGCGTCACTTTTTCAAAATGAAATGAAAACGCTGTTGACCTGGAAAGGTCTTTACAGCTTCACCTAACTACTGAGGCAAGCGCTGAAGGCACTCAGCCGATTTGGGATGTTTGGACGACTAACTCAAAGGTGCTCGGCACGCCTTGGCTTGGGCTGTCGCCTGATTTGTGCAATAATCGCAACCTATCTGAGCTAACCTAAGCTAAGCTATTTAGATATACGTATATGAGTTATTGAAACATGCATGTGTACCAAGCATGCGTGCCTCAACAACTCCTATATGTATTTTGTGTCGGAAAAATTCCTCTAAACTATATAGGATAGGATAGGTTACGCGTCACTAATCTGACGCAAGCTACCCAAGCGTGATACGGTTAGTCTATTTTTTTCACTGGGAAATTCCTAACGGATATCCATCCTACCGGGCAGCAGAGGATGGATATGCCCGAGTCGCATGGACTAAACCCCCATGGTATCATCTTACACTTTTTGGCCAAGAAAGCAGGTACTATTTAATCGGCACTATGTCTACTCCTCCGACAGGTGTTGCAGAGGTGGTGCACACCCCTGATGTCTATACATACGTCGAATACTATTCAAATGTCCACCGTGTTAGTTGATGTGAATGACTTTATTATCTAGATTATGTTATATGTTTGATGGAATCGACTGAGACTTTATTTTATTATTTTCTTTGAAGGTTCTCGTCGCTTCCAACTTCGTGTCTGCGATACCTGTTCTAGCATTGAGTAAGATTCATGAACCAATAATTCAATACCTATATATTCTATACTAGCTATGCCCGAGACTTCGCCCGCGTAAAACTACAAAACATTTACTAATACAGTCAAATGAATGAATTAAATCTATTTACGTATCTACTTTACTCTCGTACTTAAGTCGCGTCGACATTAAAATTACAATAACTTTTGATAGAGTGAACCGATTTTAATGAAACAGAAACAAAGTGTTACTTGAAGATATGCTTTATGATTTTATATTTTAGCAGTGATTTTTACCCGATAGGTCTCCCACGGCAGCGGCTCAAGCCTAGGTTCGATCCCTCGGTAGGGAGCCCTTGAGTGCGTTGCTTGCGCGATACGGTGACACACAAATATACATCACCGCTACAACACTAAACGATCACCCCCACACACGTGCACGCCTACACGCTTACACATGAAAGTGGAGGGGTTTACTTTTTTCCCTTATCGAACTGAAAAACTCTCAATTTTCCGATAATAAATATATGGAGGAGTTGTTGAGGCGTGTATGCTTGGTACACATATACGTTTCAACAACTCATACATATATGAATCTTTGCATGCAACAGGCAACAGCCAAGCCGAGGTGTGCCGTGCACCTTTGAGCTGATTGCCAAAATGGGATCGGCTGAGTGCCTTAAGCGCTCGCCTTAGTAGTCTGGTGAAGCTGTTAAGACCTTGCTAGGTCAATACCGTAGATATTTCGAAAAAAAAAAAAACAGTGATTTTCAGTTTTTATCTTTACCCGAACACTTTCAATTAACGGTTTTGAGGGAGGCGTATTTTCAAACTTATGAACTAATTAGTCTCTGCCCGCAACTCCGTCCGCGTGGAATAATTACTTTGGGCAAACAATAACATACAGCGGAATCTCTCAAGAAGAGAAAAAAAACCTGATTTCTAAACATTCTTCATTGATGCTCCTCTTCTATTGGTCTTACCGTGATGATATATAGCCTTCCTCGATAAATGATTTATGTAACACTGAAAGAATTTTTCAAATGGGACCAGTAGTTTCAGAGATTACCCCTTACAACGTCACAAACTTTAACTCTTTATAATATTAGTATAGATATAGATAATTAAAAATTGAGTCGTCAAAGGACGCGTAGTAGATGTGAAACATCGAAATTCCTATGTATGAGAAATATGCCTAAAAGAACAGATTACGAAAGGAATCAGCTATGGTATAATGAAAAGATAAAGCATTACAAATTAGTTCTATACAATAATTACTGTTTATTTATTTTATCACATAAATTTTCATTTTCGTTTAATACAAAATACAAAAATTCAACTAGGCGCAGATGCGGTGTGTTTGGCGGCATTTATCAAAGGGCGCTAGTTCGTCGGCGTGTGCGCGTAACACTAGTATAATAAGTGGCCGACAAAACAATTTGAATCTTACGTTTATATAGATAGGATTGCAAATGTTTTTGAGTATTTCGTTAATAGTGCAAAGTCTGTGTTTTGTGTCGCCACGTGGCCAAGCCAAAATTAGGTTTAGGTTTCACATTAATATGCTTTAAACAAAAATAACGCACATTGGCTATAAGAATGTTAATGAAAATATAGAGTATACAAATACTTTACAAAGAATTTTTGCTTGAAAAATCACGTTTATTACTTAAAATTAGGTAGAAGGGGAGTTCAAGTTTTACATAAGCAGAATTTTATAATTTTTGATGACTCCCTCCCCCCGCTCAGCAAAATTATGCAATGTTCTATGCTCTAACTCCTCTCCACCAATGCCTACATAGATATACGTATTTTTATCTGTTCCGGTTCCCTTACTGACTCATGGGTAGCATTTAACATGCCTAGAAATAAAGTATTTGTAGTCTATAACATAATTTTCTATTACTATCCCTTAAAGTTTGACTTACCGAGATTCTAGTGTACTTTATTACGTTACTGTATCATATTTTCGAGTTGACCGTAGCCTCATTAAGATGAAGATTTGTAATATGCAGACCCGCAGACTCCAGATCCATTTCGGAGACGTAGTAGTTTTAAATAATGATTGTATTCCGACGGTTGCAGTTGAAAGCTAACCCTCACAAGAATTAGCATATTCCTGAGGCTACGTCATCTTCTAGCATTAGGTGATCTAGATTAGATTAGATTTAGTAGGAGGTAGAGCCACGCTGAAGCTATTATTGGTTTCAGCATGAATGGGATGGCTCGTCCGGGGTAGTACCACCCCTCTCACAGAAGACCGACGTGAAATAACAGTGCTTGCATTGTTTTGTTTCGTTCGGTCAGTGAGAGCGCCGGAGGCCCACCTCCCTTCCTCTTCCTCCTTTCCCTTTCCTTTCCCTCCCCCCTTTCCCACATACAGGCTGGCAACGCACTTACGACTCCCCAGATGTCGCAAGTGTCTATGGACGGTGGTGATGACTTAACATCACGTGACCCACCAACTCGTTTGCCTCCTTTGATATAAAAAAAAAGGTGAGTGTAGCCAGAACTCGGAACATTGCTAATAATGACGTGTAAATTGTTTCAGCTGTCAATATTGAACCTTCAAATATTGAAACCTCAGCAATAGAAGACCCGTGCGCTGAACTAGGTAATATATTTACAAATTGTTATTTTAACACTCGACTCAGTGTGAGACATCTTTTACAATCTTCCGATGAATAATGTCGGATAGTCTGTTGATTAAGTTCAATATATATAGTACCTGGGCTACCGAGCCTAGCTCGGTTCTTTAAAAAAACATTTTTAAATTAAAATAGATTGTTAGGTTTGCCTAGCCAAAATTATATATATATATATATATATATCTTATATTTATAATAGTAGGATTATTTATTTAATTAAAATACATCGTTAGGTTGGCCTTACAAAAATGTGATTTTTTACAAAAGAAAAAAAAATATATACACTCGGATTCGAACTGGGGTTACACAGATTTTCGAAGCAACCAATTTTCACCTGAGCTATTTGTTTTGACTGCCCCGGCGAACTTTATGTTCATATTCTAGCGATATTATTTCGTTGCCTGAAATCGCAGTTAAAAAAGTTTTCTATGAATAAAATCTAGCTAGATCGATTTATCGTGTCCGACACTACCTACATACCAAGTTTTACGGAAATAGATGATGCCGTTTCCGAGATCCTGAATATATACAAATATAAAAGTATACAAGAATTGCTCGTTTAAAACTCATTTATTTATTATTATTATGTATTGAAATAACAGGTATCTTAGTACTGGATAAGTGTCTATTAAGAAATATGACAACCGTTTTAGAAATAATACAATAGCTAATATGTATTCCGACTACCACATTGAATCTTAAAAAAATAAGTTAATTCAATTGTAGTTGTAATCTATACTAATATTATAAAGAGGTAAAGTTTGTGAGTTTGTGACGTTGTGACGTTGTAGGGGGTAATCTCAGGAACTACTGGGCCGATTTGAATCATTCTTTCAGTGTTATATAACTCATTCATCGAGGATGGTTATGGCTATATATTATCACCCTAAGACCAATAGGAGCGGAGCACAGATGAAAAATGTTTCAAATTCGGGATGTTTTTTCCTTTTGAGAACGCGAAGTCGCGGGCAGAGGCTAGTCTCTACATAAAGGATTTTGGTTATAGTACAAAGATATTATAAATAAAATTATTATTTATAATAACATTGTTATAGCAATCTTGGAGGGACCATTTTAATATTGTCACTATATCAAAAACTAGCCTCTGCCCGCGACTTCGTTCGCGTTCTCAAGAGGAAAAAACATCCCGACTTTGAAACATTTTTCATCTGTGCCCCGCTCCTATTGACCTTAGCGTGATGATATATAGCCTATAACCATTCTCGATGAATGAGCTACATAACATTGAAAGAATTATTCAAATCGGACCGGTAGTTCCTGAGATTACCCCCTACAACGTCACAAACTCACAAACTTTACCTCTTTATAATATTAGTATAGATAAAACAAACTCATGTTCAGATGTTTATATTCACTTATTTGTTGAATTCTGTTAATACCTACTTACGATTTATTTCAGATAAAGCTACATCGGATTTCTTTTTCTCGCAATTACTAAATGTAACAACACCGGGAGACTTGGGAACTTCTTTGTCTAAAATTTTAGCGGCTTTTTTTGTCGGTATTTCTACTGTAGGCGTATATGAAGGGAATATAGAAAACGGTACCGTTACGTTCAACCGATGCACTGTAATAGGTACGTATCTTAAAGTTGTTTTGTGCGGTACGTGATATTTTTCTTCGCCAAGGTAACAACGGATATTGGCAAATATTTTGCTTTTAATCCATCATAAAAACGATGTTATTTGGGTCGATTTAAATACCAAATGAAATAGGAGATGCTGCATGAAAGCGTGGCAACACATTGCTATTCGTTTGCATTCGAAATGAAAGCGCTGTTGACCTGGAAAGGTCTTTACAGCTTCACCGAACTATTGAGGCGAGCGCTGAAGGCACTCAGCCGATTTGAGATGTTTGGGCGACTAACTCAAAGGTGCACGGCACACGTTGTCTTGGGCTGTCACCTGTTTTGTGCAAAAATCGCGACCTATCTGAGCTAACCTAAGCTAAGCTATTTAGATATACGTATATGAGTTATTGAAACATGCATGTGTACCGAGCATGCGTACCTCAACAACTCCTATATGTATTTTGTGTCGGACAAATTCCTCTAAACTATATAAGATAGGATAGGATGGGGAAAAATAAGGGTAGAACTCTTAGTTGTTTATTTCTCTGAAAAAGAAAAACAACGTGTAAGCGAGCACGTGTGTATAGGTGATGTGTGTGATGTTGTAACAGTGATGTAAGGTTTTGTGTCACTGTATGGTGTGAGCAGTGTACTCAAGGGCTCCACGCCGAGGGAACGGACCTAGGCTTGAGCCGTTGCCGAGAGGGGCCTAATCTGGTAACATTGCTGACATTCAGCGTTACTGTATGCATTACAACAATCAACGAGAGAAAGCAAAAATTGTACTCCGAAAGATTAAGCGTTTTAGGAATTCAAGATGTGCGAAAAAGTAGCCGGATTAAGAACGCACCTGCGACGTGAAAACAACTAAGTACTGACCACCAGACAACTACCACTAATCCGGGCTCTTCATCACACTTCTAAAAATGATTGAAATATATTTTATTACTTATTCCTAGACACCTTCAAACATTTTTTTTTACAAAAATGTTAAAAGTATAAACACGTCAACTTACATACTTATTAATATTAATATATTATTAATTTTATTTAGAAGTAACAAAAACGATGATACAGCAAGAATACAAAACTGTAAACCCAGAGAGACAGTGCTGTCTTCTTCTTTTTGTTTTGGCTCTGCAGAAGCATTTGCCAGTGTCAATGTTTTGTTTCAAGGGAAGTTATAGTACTTGTAATAATATTACAAGTGTCGTGTGTTTATTTCAATATTCTAACAAGATGGTGGATCCCTTGTTAGAACTTCCAGGGAGTTTTTATGGCATCTCAGAATTTCATGCTCCGTAGTATTCTTTTCCATTCACTTCACTTGTTCACAATAAACTAAAGTTATATTACATAAAACAACACCGAATTTACGAAATATAGCGTCAAATAACATAAGATTATGAATAAAATATAAAATCCACTACATGTCAGACTGAAATCCGACCAAAAACTCAACAGTGCTGTCTTCTATTATATTTTTGGCAACCAGTCTTCTATTTAGTAGACCATTACTGCCATTGTCAAGTGAGTAACGATATTACAAGTTTATTGATATATCTTCAATGAACTAACAAGACGGTGGCCATCTTGTTAGAACTCTCTTGGGAGTTTTTGTGGCAAATCAGAATCCATGCTCCGTGGTATTATTTCCGATCCACTTCACTTGTGCACATTAAACAAATTATATTACGTAAAGCACTACCAACACTACACAATATAGAGCCAAATAACAAAAGATTATGGATAAAATATAAAGACCACTACATGGCATTCCAAGATCCCGCCAAAAACCCCCGACAGTGCTGTCTTCTATACACAAATACATGTATGTAAAATAATGAGCAACGACCCTGTAACTATACAGCCAAGATTAAATATGTTTACTAAGGAAATTAACAGTATGTATAGATGATCTTTTCAATCTTTGTACAGAGTCACCAATAGAAAATTTAGATGATCTAAATGAACAAGTTGAAATTGCAACAAACGGAACGATAACGGGTGAGTATAATCAACTTAAATGTGTAAACTTACTGTTTAAGGATCAGAATAAGAGAATTTAGTAGTGGTAGAGCCAAGCTGAAGCTATTGTTGTTTTCAGCACGAATGGGTCGTCTCGTCCGGGGAAGCACCACCCTCTCACAGAAAACCGACGTGAAGTAACAGTGCTTGCATTGTTGCGTTTCGTTCGGTCAGTGAGAGAGCCGGAGACCCACTACCCTCCCTTTCCCCTTCCTCCTTCCCTTCCTGCCCCTCCCCTACCCTCCTCCCAAATACAGGTTGGCACCGCACTTGCGACTCCCCTGGTGTTACAAGTGTCTATGGACGGTGGTGATCACCTAACATCAGGTGACCCATCTGTTCGTTTGCCTCCTATGATATAAAAAAAATTAGGTACAATTTATATGGTAGTTAAAATAAATGATTTCACATATATAGTTCTGTATTTACCTACTATATAACTAAACTAACGTTGTTTTCTTTCAAAGTGTTGTATAGTATGCCCTGATTATACTTCTTAGGGGCCATTCAAGCCTTATGTAAGCACTAAAAGAGGTGGAGAAATTTATACTATTTTTTTGATCTCGTCCTACCCAGTGGGACACCATCGACCTACTAACAAACCACTATAAGTTAATCGTTTTATAGGCTTTTCTGACTTGTAAAATATTTCCCATGAATTAATAAGACAACCAGAACAGATCAAGCAATACTAATGTAAATGGTAGAGCCACGCTGCAGTTATTACTAGTTTCAGCATGACCACCAGACCCACAGAAACACCCAAGTGAAGTAACAGTGCTTGCATTATTGTGTTTCGTTTCATCAGTGAGAAAAACAGAGGAACACGTCCCCTACCCCTCCCCAACTCTCCTCTCTCCCAAAGACAGGCTGTGAATGCACTTGCGACTCCGCTGATGTTTGCTTGTGTCTATGGATGGCGGTGAACATTTACCATCGAGTGACCGGCCTTTTTGTTTGCTTCCTATTCTTTTGTAAAAAAAAAACTGTCACCTGCAAACATACACAGATAGAAAATTTTTCCATAGAGTAATCAAAGTTGAAATATCTAGCGTAAATCTAATCATGTAGCAATATTTATGCTAGGCTGTATTTGGTTTCAGATGACGAAGCGATTTTTGTTACACGAACTTCAGATACGGGATCGACTAAACAATTATTCGCAAATACACCACAAAGTTCAACATATCCTTTTAAATTGGTCCTAATTCATAATAATTTTAATGGGTCTCTTCCATTCGATCCATGTGCTGAATTAGGTAAGGTCTTTGTTTTAGCTTTTCTTTTTTTAAATTCCTTTTTTTTATTTTTCTATAACTCTTCGAGGTATGAGACATCTCATCATGTTAAGGCCACTGAGTACTATCGGGAAATATAATTTCAAATCAATGACTGTATAACACTTATCGTGTTGGAAGAATCTTAGTAGGGAAGAAATTATCTTTAATGCATTATCTATCTATCTATCTATCTATCTATCTATCTATCTATCTATCTAATACCTTTAAACGAGCAATTCTTGTATATTTTTATATTTGTATATATTCAGGATCTCGGAAACGGCGTCATCTATTTTCGTGAAACTTAGTATGTAGGTAGTTTCCGGGACTGTAACGGACGAAGGCCACCGAACAATCAATCCGGCTCGGAAGACTAACGCCCTTACACTGTGAGGGATGAAGCCCCTGGCACCCCAACCGGGCCCAGTCGGAAGCGTCAGGGGTAGGAGGGGTAGGAAACAAGGAGAGGGGTGAGGTGAGGGGTAGAGGGGAAGGATCCGGGACGCTGGCGGGCAATGCCAAACTGCACGTTTCGCACAAAACAGGGGAATTTATTAATACTCACAATAGTACTTACAATTGTCCTTAACGATATACTTAATTTACACTCGCGTTACAGCGCTCTCTGTATACGGGTACAGGTCGCAGACACTATGCAGGACGAACGCAATCAGACCCGTGACCCTAATCTGCCTGAAGAGGGGCAGCACCTCGTGATTATTCTTCCTTGAGGAGGGGCAGCACCTCGATACGCAGCGTAGACTCGAAGCGGCGTGACGTGACGACTCGACGAGCGAAGACGCGATGTACGATGAACCACGATGAACCCGAAGATTTCCGCAGATACTCGAAGACTCTTGATGTAGCAACTGATTCTCCGTTCGTATAAGATGGTCTGATTGCTATGAACCTGCCAAGACGGCTCCGTCGTCACCGCGTACGAGGTCGTCCGAGAGTGCCGCCGCTCCGACCTACGCGACGATGCGCAAGTCAAGCGCTTCCTCGTCCGCTCCGCCTCTTGCGTCGAGCCGACGATTGAGCAAAGGTCCTTTTCAGGACCAACCAGATCGCCACCCGACAACTTCTGCTACGCCCAAGGAATCTGCCGCCTCAAGAATCAAGACCACCGCTACGCACACCGGACACAGCACTTCCGTGCCTGCTTCGACTCCGTCGACTTCAGGCGCGCGTCAGCTGCCGGCCGCCGGGACGCTCCCCCCGATGGAGGATTACGAGAGTGATATTCTCACTCTCGCCCAGCTAATTGTAGCTGGGACTCTGTCGGAGGGGATGGCTCGGTGGATGGCGCTGTACCTGCGTGTCCTGGAAGCCGTAGCTGAGAAGAGACCACCTTCTGAAGCCGACGCAATCGCGCTCGCAAGCGCCGCCCGCGGTAACATCGCGTTACCCGCGATTCCGGACGCGCCGAACAACCCGCTCGGTCGAGCGCTGCGCCGCAAGCGCAGCGAACCCGATGCAGGGCCCGCCGGGGATCGCGCAACACCACCCTCGCCAAGCAGCCACCCTCCGCAGGCCAAGAAGACCTGCGTTGAGAAACTCGCGCAGCAACAACCGCCGCGCGCCAACACCTCTAGCAACGCGGAACAGGTGGTCGCACCCACACCTGCCCCCGCACCGCCGCGCAGGGCTGCCCGTGTGCAGCCCTCGTATGCGTCGATCGCCGCGCCACCTGCGCGCGATCCGCAAGAGAAGCCGGTTACGCGTCCGCGGAACCCTAACTTGCAGCCACCGCGTGACAGTGCTGCCGCCGCGGTCGAACTAAATACGCCTGCCTCGCCCGACGCAACAGGCGCGCGATTTCCGCCGATCGTTGTCGAGGACTTGCCCGGCTGGGCAACGCAACTCCAACGGTTGACGGACAGGTTGGGACGCAGCCCCAACGTCCGGGCGTATGGCAACGGACTCCGGATCTTCCCGCAAGACGCTGAAGAATACCGGGTCACGCAAGACTTCCTCGAGAAACAGGAGGGGGCGAGCTGGTTCACCTACTCGCCCTACACCCAACAATGCCTGAAGGTCGCAATTCGCGGCCTTCCCAACGGGACAGACCCGAAGATAATCATCGAAGCCCTGCACAAGAAGGGCTTTGTAGCAGAATACGCCAAACAGATCAACGGACGCCAGGGTAGAAACGGGTGTATCTACCATGTGGTACTAAAGAGGACGCCCGGGCTAACGCCCGCTATATACGAGATAGACCATTTATTATTTATGCCCATCATCATAGAAGCCTGGAGAGGAGAACGCCGGCTGGCACAATGTTTTAGGTGCCAGCAATTTAGGCACTCATCCACCAGTGCCACAGACCGATCGCCTGCGTGAGATGCGGCGGACCGCACCACGCAAGAAATTGTGACCGCCCTAAGGAGGAGCCGGCGTCCTGCGCTAACTGCGGGGGCACCCACCCCGCCAACAGCAAAGTCAAATGCCCAATTTTCCGAAGAGAATTGAGAAACCGCCGCGCAGGAACCGCCGCGCGCCTGAGTGGTCCCAGACGCAAGCCGGACACCTGGGTGGCCCAGAATACCATTGAAGCACCAGCAGAAGCCGTGAACCTCATGGCCCCAGCAAATGATCCGCCCACGCAAACGAGAGCACCAAGGAAATTGACGAGACAACACTCGCCGCCCCCGTTGCAAGAAGCCCAGCTCGAAGAGCTGCTGAAGAGGACTGAGGACGAATTCGGCGCCCGATTAAGGAGCGCCATAGGCATCGAGCAACTCAGGCAAATTGAAGAAGAATACCAAGCAAAGCTCGATGCCTTACGCCACAGAACGGCCGGACCACGCGTGGCTGACTGCCACCGCCCGCACACGCCTACATCGTAAGAGCACTGAATCGCACAAGAGACCGCCGCAGGGAGCAACGAAAGGCGCTTCCGAAAACATAAGACACCCACGTTGAAGCGGGGGGAGAGAGAAGCCTCAGACAGAGGGTCCGCCCGCACGCCCCACAAGGGGTGGGCGAGAAGAAACCCCGACGAACCTGCCACGATTTGTACCGGCCGCCAACGAGCTTAAGTAGTCGGCGGCTATACCGTGATGAGAACCGCGTCAACATTTACAATTTTTTAACATTACGATTTGCATTTTCACTATAAATTTTGTACATTCTCTAAAATATCTTTCTAATTACATTTTACACCTATATGTGTGATACATAGTTAGATTCGTCTCAAAAAAAGCTCTATATAATGCAACAATTGCCTAGATTATACCTAAAACTACTAAAAAGTTATACAACAAAAACCTGTGATTTTACAGCAATTCTCGATTTTTCCAATTTTTACTTTGGCCTTTTTTGGCCTTTCTGAGCAATTTAATTATGTAAATTCGTGATATTGCTTGAGAATACACTATTATAAAGTTGATTTATACAAAAATAAGTTCAATTTCAACAATTTTCGAGAAGTTACGAATTACGATTCACGAATGTTTACTTCTACAAATATTGACATTTTATCATAATTTTTATACCTACACGTGCCTCTTGAAATTAAAATTATTAATATGATCAAATTACAACAATATCTTAACTAATTATAAGAAAAACTGGGCTCTGGCCGTCTCAGTCCCCCCTCCCTTGCGCGGGGGACGAGGTAACTGTTCGGTGCATATGCACCCTTCAGTGGTTTCCTCGCGACTCGTAACTACGAGTCTGTCGTTAGGTTTTACCACTCTATGTGGTTGGTTGTCTGTCTGTGATTGAGTGGTTTCTTATTGTTTTTAATCGTCCTCACTGTCAGTTTGGACGATCAAGTTTCTTGGCGATGGTTTTGTTCGGCGGTCTGGCGGACGCGCGTGGAGCGGCGCGATCCCTCTGACGAGGGGGAAGCTGGTCGCGTCAGCTCGCCTGAACATGGCTGTTGTCAGCCGTGAAATAAAAGCATCGATTCCAAGCCTCTTTTAATTATCTCGTTCCTTACGTATCTCGGTGCTCCAACAATCGTCCTCAAGCTGAGACTTTCCTGGATACGTAGGCGTTCCCTTTGGTAATTAGAGGTGTAGGCGTACCATGCCGGTACCGCATATGTTAGGCAGGTCCTTATGTACGATTTGTAAATTGCTAGCTTCGCTCTAAGGGGTAATCTAGACGCTAGTACAGGGCGGAGCATTGCTCTCGCGGCTTTCACACGTCCTGTGACATAGTCAACGTGTTTAACAAAATTGAGTTTGGCATCTAAGTGGACTCCCAGGTATTTGGCGTGCCTCAGCCATGGTACGCTCTGACCCTTTAGGAGTAATGGCGGCGGATACGGGCTTGCGCCCGTGATGAGTGCCTGTGTTTTGGCGACATTGACCTTCACTCTCCACCGATCTAGCCAGTCCGACAGAGCCGCTAAGGTCGGACGCAGAAATCTGCGGCGCATTTTTTGTTCGCAGAGAACGCAAAATACGCCGCATCGTCCGCGAAGAACGCAAGCTCTGCCCGGGCGACCCGGGGAATATCGTCGGTATATCGCGCATAAAGCACAGGCGAGAGGCAACTACCCTGGGGTACCCCAGCGCGTACCTGGCGTTCCGTAGAGGATACCCCCTCGACCACCACTACCACACGGCGCTCCCTCAGGTAGGACTCTACCAAGCGTAATATTTTCCTGGGTAGGGGAGACGTCGACAGCTTGTACAGCAGGCCCTCATGCCATACGCTATCGAACGCCTTCTCCATATCCAGGAAAATCGCTGCGAAATACTGCCTTCTATTGGCGCTATCGGACATCTGGTGGATGACTCTGCTGAGTTGCAGGGTCGTCGAGTGCTGCCTGCGAAACCCAAACTGCTCGTCTCTGGGTGGTAGGTGAGGCGTTAGGTGTCATAACAGCAGTTTTTCGAACACTTTTGACACAGTGCTCAGAAGCGATATTGGGCGATAACTATCAGGTTTCCTCACGTCCTTGCCCGGCTTGGGCGGCATAATGACGCGTCCTGTCTTCCAGATGGTAGGCAAATGTCCCGAGTGGAATATTCCGGTGTACAGGCGGGCCAATGCAGCGACGGTCTTAGGCGGTAGATGGCGCAGCGCTGCATTAGTGATCCGGTCCGCGCCGGGTGCTTTTTTAGGCTTCAGAGTCCGGATTGTTTTAAGGACCTGACTCGGAGAGACGAATACCGGCTCTTCGTCCTGCTGAGTTGTCCCTTCGACAATTGCTCGGATGTGTGCGGTCACCATACTCTCGTGCTCTCGATCGACAACTGGGTTGGGAGCGAACTGGCTCTCCAAGTGGTCGGCGAAGATCTCCGCGCGTTTGTTTGCACGAAAGTGAAGTTGACCGCTGGCGTCTAGTATGGGCTTGATGGGCTGTTTTTCCACGGATAATTGTCTACATAGACGGTGGATAGAGGGCATATCCCCGTCCATGGACTCCAGATGACGTTCCCACGACTCAATTGCGTGGTCGTCTAAGGCGCTCTTGATACGCTCAGCTAGACTGTTAAGTCTAGTTTTCTGCAGTGGGCATCGAGTAATCTGCCATCGTCTGCGCAGCGCCCTCTTTTCCGCTATGAGTGAACTAATCCGCGCGGGCAGTTGGCGTTGCCTTCCGCTGGCGCGGTTGGTTTGCGACGATGTTATGGTCGTAGCGTTAAAGAGGGCGCTCGCTACTAATGCAATCGCAGAGCTCTACTACCAATCTCTCGACATCATCGGCCGTAGAGGTGGGATACGACCAAGTATTGACGCTGAGAGCCTGTCGACCAGTCTGTTTGTGCGTATTTTGGTGGCGTCAGTGTGCGTATTGGTTGTAGATCGACCGTGAGTATGACTGGTCGGTGGTCCGACGGGAGGTCCAGTGATACCTCTTGAGTTGGGGGAGTCACAAGTCCTTTGTAGACCACGATGTCAAGCACGTCCTCTGACGAGTAACTGTAGTGGGTGGGTTGGTCAGGCCCCTCCACACAGTAATCGTGTGCCACCGAGTCTTCATACAGGCATCTCCCTTGAGGGCAGGTCAATAAAGAGTTCCACCACACGCACTTGGAGTTAAGATCTCCGGCGATGATGGTCGGGCAATCATCTGCCATCAGGCTTCTCAGCTCTGAGGTAATCCAGGGGACGCTAGGAGGCTTGTAAGCAGCAAATATCTTCATCTCCTGCTCGCCTATGGAAATTAGTATTCCTAGGGCTTGAAAGGAGGTCTTGTTTACGTGCGGAATCGGTTGATGAACGATATTGCGCTTGACAAGTGTGAGGGCCGCCACAGTTCGCACAAGTGGCGGGCTCCTCTCTCGGGCGTTGGCACTCGTGGGCGGGGTGGGGCCCCCCGCAGCGGACGCAGGCGATGGGCCGGTGGCAGTTGATTGAGGAGTGGCGGAATAGTTGGCACCGGTGACACTGCGCCGGTCCCTTCTTGCCTCGCCACGCCTCAATCTTGATTCCTGGTATGTTGCATAGTTCGGTAACGTTGTAGATCTCGGGAACTAAATTGGGCGTCCTTTGTAAGACACAGTGGAAGAGGTGCCCAGGCCTCCCACCTTTCCCCTTGATGTGCCTGACGTACTCTGGCTCGAAGTTCAAGTCTCTGAGGGCTTGCATAATGTATTCAGGGTCTGTGTCGGCTATCAGACCTCTAATGGCCACTTTAAGGCTTCTTTCTGCCGGTAGAGAGTAGGAAAACCAGGAGATGTTCTCCTCCCTCTCTATTTGCGTAAGGTAGGCCTGGATTACCCTGTACTCGTCTCCGTCTTCCGGGGTAAATCGTACTCCCTGCCCATAAGGGCGGGCATTTGGTCTACGACCCAGCTTCTCAGTGAGTTGCCTGAAGTGTAATACCTAGTTCAGAAGCCGCTCTACTATAAGCGGCGGGTATCTTGGGCGTTTTTGTGGCGGTTGCGTAGCGCTCGTCGCGTCCGCAGGCTGCGGGTGCGGTGCAATATTTGCATTGTTGTTTGTCGGGCTCTCCGGCAGCGGTCGCTCTTCCGATATAGCGGCGGGCGTTATTCTTGGCGGTCGGGTAACGGGTTTTGGCGCCGGCCCGGCTGCCGTCATGACTGCATACGTAGGTTTGTTGTAGGCGGTACTTCTCTGTATGAGCGAAATGCGCTCCGTAGTGTGAGGCATCGCAGTACGTTTCGCCGTTTCCGTAACGGCTGGACGACTCGTTACTTTTGCCGTGGTTTCTACTTGCGCCGATGGTGGCGCTCGAGTAGTGACTCTCTGGGGCTGCGGCTGTTGGGTCATTGCACGCGAAGTTGATGCTCGCGGCTCTGGTTCGTGTTCAGGGGAATCAGCAGTGTATGGGCGTTTAGCCCGGCTTCCTTCCTCACTGTCGGCGGAATCGCGTCCTCTGCGATCTGCCCTGCCGACAGGACTCCTTCCGTGATGTTCTGATTGTACCCGAATCTCGGTTGGCTTGAGGAAGTGCTCGGAGACACGCTCTAACTCTCCAACCATGTCAAGTGTCAATTGTGGGCGTCCCTGCATAACACCCAAGAAACTCTGGAACATTCTCAGCATCATCATGAGGTTATCCGACAGTTGTCCCTCGTATGCACATAACGTTTGACTGAATATGTCAATATTATGTACATCCTGCTGTGATAGTCTTGGCTGCATTCGTGGGTCACGCGGGGGTGAACGGCGTGTGGGCAATCGGCGCGTAGGACTAGGGTTCCTTGGGCCGTGTCTCGCTCTGGTCTCAACGTATTCCGTGGGGCGGTGCTGGGGTGTCGTAAAGTCGTCCTCTGATTGGTTCAGAGAATGACTTTTTAGGGATCCGTACGACGAAGATCGGTCGAGGTGCTGCGATCGTTCTCCGCTAGAGGCGCTTCTTGTTAATATTCGGGCATCAGCGTGGTCCGGTGGGGGTAGCCAAGTCGTCGTGTTGTCATCGGATTGGCCCTGAGAAGGGCCTTTTGGGGTTCCGCGTGCAGACATGCGGTCAGCAGATGGTGGCGGCGCTAGTGCGGCACGCCTCGCGCAGTAAGAGTGCGCATGCGCGATCCCGAGCGAGATGGAAACTTCTCGCGACGCGATCACTGCACCCTCTCACTCGCACGCGTAGGAGGAGTGGGCGCTCCTATAAGAAAAAACATCAATTAAAGTTTCTAAAATGACCCTATTCAGATTGTCCTCACAGCACGGTACGCGGTGCCAGACCGATACGTGACGCGCGCGCACCAATACATTTAACTATTTCGCTGCGTCGCTAACAGGGACGATAAATCGATCTAGCTAGATTTTATTCATAGAAAACTTTTTAACGGAATTTTCAGGCAATAAAAAAATGGCTAGAATATAAAGGAAAATTTCGCCGGCGCTGTGAAAACAAAAATAGATCTGATAGAAATCGGTTGCTTCGAAAATCCGTGTAACCCCAGTTCGAATCCGAGTGACAGCAGAAGAGATATCTTTTTTTTTTGTAAAAAAACGCTAATTTTGTGAGGCAAACCTAACAATTTATTTAAATTTAATAATGATTTTTAAAATAGCCGAGTTACGCTCGGTCGCGCAGGTACTATTTAATTAATCACATATAAACTCTCGTTAGGCTGCATTCACCCAGTTTCTATATATATTAATTAAGGTATTAGATTGAGAAAATGATTAGTTAGAATTTCGCAGAGACATTGGGCCTCTATATGTTATCAACCGCATGTGTAACGGAGAGTATTGTGAACTTCTTTTTGATATGGTGCCGTCATTGCCGTCCAAACTCGCACCACCCGTCGCTGGCTGGTTGCTCATCCACATAATCTAAAGCCCAGCAAAGTAGCGACAAACGTAAGGTTCTTTACATGCTTCATTATGCGCACGCTATCATTGTGGAATATGTTACCTGGTACAGTGTTTCTCCAGGGTTATGGCATGAGGCTCTTTAAAAAGGGATCCAAAGACGCTCTTTAAGGTCGGCAACACAATAGTAATGCACCTGATATTGCAGTTGTTCATAGGCGACAGTTACCATTTAAAATAAGTTGTGCCGTCTGCCTGTTTGCAGTCCTTTGGTATAAAAGAAAAGGAAATACTCATTTCATAGGATTTACTACAGAAACCTAAACATGGAGCAAAACTAAAATTGCCTTACAATTTATTTCAGAAAAACTTAAGCTAGAAGTTATTTTAACGGCATACGCACTTCAAGTAGAAGAAGCAGATAACGATTTATTCCTTGTAGGCCTGCCAGAATATAATGGGACAATAACATATGACATTTTATTGGAAGAATGCGCTGCACAGAGTACGTATAATGATTTCTTTACCTCATTCAATTGAATACGTAACATCTTTTGATGCTTCGTAAATCAATATAGTAATCATTGCAAAAAGGATAATAGGGAGCTAGAAGAAACTATTTACCTCAGTCGCTTTTCGTGGTAAACGGAATCAGTGTTTCGAATGTCTGTAAATGGCCTATAAATGATGAATTCCAGCAAATCAGTTACTAATACATCTGCAAATTTCAACCACCTTGGCACCTTTCCGCTAGTTGTCATTTGGCTGAAAGCTTTGAATGATCGTATCAAAACTCAGTAAAGCTATAGGGGTCCATCAGATCAACAGCGTTAGTCAGTTCAAAATCAAAAATCAAAATCAAAAAATACTTTATTTCGGAAACAAGTTTTTTTAGTTCGGAAACAACCCAGTCATCGAGAAGAACCGGCAAGAAACTCGATCTGGTTCATCTTTTTAATATATATAATATTTAGATTAGACTATATTACATATATGACAGAAACGTTTTTATGGATGCACAGAGATGAGTCAATTCCAGACATCACTATCGTTTACATACTGATCCACTCTATAATAGCCTTGAGATCAAAACCCGCTTGACATGGCGCTTAAATTCACAATCCGGGAAATCGGTAATATCCTTTGGGGCTTTGTTATAGAACCGTACACTATTTCCCAAAAAACTATTAGTCGTTTTACTAAATCTAAAACATGGGATACCCAGTTTGTCACGGTTCCTAGTATTTAGACTATGCCGGCCTTTTACGAAATCCGGTTTATCAAGGTTATTTCGGATATACATTAAATTATCAAGAATGAATTGGGAAGGCAGAGTTAAGAATACGAATTCCTTGAACTTAGTATTTAAGGATTCACGAGATCCCATATTGTAAATTGCTCTAACTGCTCGTTTTTGTAATAAAAATATGGTGTCTACCTCAGCCGCTGTCCCTCACAACAGAATGCCATAAGACATTAAGCTATGGAAGTAGGCGAAGTAGACTAACCTAGCAGTGGCAATATCAGTTAGCTGGCGAATTTAACGTACTGCAAATGCAGCAGAACTTAATTTGCTAGCCAATTATTTGATTTGAGGACCCCTTGTAATTTGAAGTCCAGTGTGATACCCAAGAATACAGTATTATCAACTAACTCTACAAAATTCCCTTTAATCTTGATGCTGCTATCAACTCGTGGAACATTAGGCAAAACAAATCTTATACATTTTGTTTTGCCTGTATTTAGTACTAAGTTATTTAATGCAAACCGATGAGAAATTTCATTTAGAGTATTATTCACATGCCTTACCTCTGAATCTGTCCTTTTCACTTTAAATATAATTGAAGTATCATCTGCAAAAAGCATCTTGTCAACACAGTTATTGACCATTAGCGGCAAATCATTTATGTAAATTAAGAACAAGAACGGCCCTAGTATAGAGCCTTGAAGGACGCCAATTTGCACAAAGGATCCTGCAGAGGTTACCCCTTGTATGCCAACTTTCTAACAACGATATTTTAAATAAGAGACTAGAAGGTCGAGAGAAGTTCCACAAATACCATAATGTTTTAATTTTAGAATAAGTGTAGTGTATGGTCAACGCAATTAAAGGCCTTAGACAGATCGCAGAACACACCAACTGCATCATGCGAATCCTCCCAGACACTCAATATATACCTTATGAGCGTTGCCCCAGCGTCAGTAGTAGATTTCGATTTCGTAAACTATCGACCATCCAGAAACTTATGCACATTGAAATAGTCCACTAATTGGTTGAGCATAATCTTTTCAAAAACTTTACTTAACGACGGAAGTACAGAAATAGGTCTATAATTCCCAAGACCACTTCTGCAGCCTGATTTAAACAAAGGAACTATTTTGCTTATTTTCATTAAATTGGGCAAAGTTCCTTTAAATATGTTAGCCAAATGTGGTGAAATAGTAACAATTAAAGACTATACTACTGTTACCGATATACCCCATATGTCTTCGGTGTGTTTTAAGTTTAATTGCTTGAAAGTCCTTATTATTTCACCTGCACTAATAGATAAGAATTTGAATTTAGAATCTATAGGTGCACTCATACTTTTTAAAAGAGCTGCGGCACCCTGGGCTGATGATGTTATATCCTTTGTTACTTGTAAAGTTCGAAAAAGGAAATGATTCATCCATATTAAGCTATACCAATTATAAAATGAACTAATGCTTAAATCAGATATTGCCAGCTTGTATTTGGGGGGAGAGGGAGGGGAGGAAGGGAGTGGAGATGGACCTTCAGCGCTCTCACTGAACGAACGAAACGCAACAATGCAACGCTGTTACTTGACATGGGTGTTGTGACTATGGGTCGTAGTACCGGTGGCGAACCGACCCATTCATGCCGAAGCCAGTTATAGCTTCAGCGTGCCTCTACAACCTACAAATTAGATAAAAACATAATAATGCATTACTTTGATGGAAATAGGAAGAGAAGAGGAGAATTTATTTATTTTCATTTTCTCTCTGTAGGTTATTTACATACATATACAAATATTTTTTCAAAAATTTCAATCATTTCAAAAAAAAAAAAAACGGTTCTTTGAAAACATTTTAAAATTAAAATAAACTGTTAGGTTTCCTTTATAAAATTAATATTTTTATACGAAAAAAGGATATTTAGAAAATATCTCTTCTGCTTTCACTCGGATTTTCGAAGCAACAGATTTCCATCTGAGCTATTTTTGTTTTGACAGCGGTGGCGAAATTTAGCTTTGTATTCTAGCTATATTTTTCATTGCCTGAAATCTCAGCTACAAAAGTTTTCTATGAATAAAATCTAGCTAGATCGATTTATCGTCCCCGAAACTACTTACATACTAAGTTTCACGGAAATAGATGACGCCGTTTCCGAGATCCTGAATATATAAAAATATACAACAATTGCTCGTTTAAAGGTATTAGATGATAAGAAGAGAATCTGTGTTTATATACTATATAACGAAATTTATTCAGACTATTTCGGACTAATTCGAAATATTTCTATGTCAATATCGGTACAGCAGGCGACACAGCCAGTAATAGTATTGTATGAGCGATACATATTAGCAATCGGATTATTAAAAGAAACATTATTTTTATAAACAGGAATATGAAACAATCTACTGCAACGATCCCTAAAGTTGGTGTTAAAATTAAGCAAATATAGTATTGTGGACAGTCTATAATATAATTCACTATTTTATATAGGTATGTTAATTCACTTGTTTGTCTTCTGTTAGACAATGATGATATTTTAAAATATTGAGCTCGTCCAAGGTGACTAGGGAGTTGTCTTAGCATCCCATGTCTAAGACAGAGTGTCTTTAAGCAGCGTGTCTGGATTTGTTTATATCTAAACATTTTATAATTTTCAACAGGAGAAGTTGTTACGAGTATGGAAGTTGCAAGCATAATAGATTTAATTACAGAGTTGTTAACTGGAGCAATATCAATCAATTTGGGTATGTTAAAGATTACATTTGAATGATGTCAAGCACACGGTTCAAGGTGTATTCAATAAAAAGTGAGAATTATCCGACACAAAATACATACAAGAGTTATTGAGGTATATATGCTTGGTACACATAAGATTATATGTTTCAATAACTCTTTTAAGTACGAATATGTGACTTAGCTTACGTTAGCTCAGATAGGTCGCGAATTTCATTTATCAGACAACAGCCCAAGCCGAGGTGTGCCGTGCACCCTTGAGCTAGTTGCACGAATAAAATCGGCTGAGTGCCTTAAGCGCTCGCGTTAGTAGTACGGTGAAACTGTTAAGACCTTGCTAGGTCAATAGCGTAGTCAGATCGAGAAAAAAAAGAAAAAAAGTGAGAGTGGAGCTCTTTGAAACAAAAAGTATCTGGCTGACAAATTTAGATTATCTGTTGGGGGGAAATTATTAAAAAAGTTAATAAAAAGTATCTGGCTGACAAATTTAGATTATCTGTGGGGGGAAATTATTAAAAAAGTTGATAAAAAGTATCTGGCTGACAA
>JACEII010000439.1:5143-23535 GCA_014332785.1 Antheraea mylitta
TTGAAAATGAAATGACGCCAGTTAATCCATATATCGCCTACTGAAATTCCTGTGACAATCAATCTAATTGTTTTAAAGATTTCACGTGTACAAACTAGCGAGTAACAACTAATCTAAAAATAACGTAAACTCTTAGTGAAAGCCCCGTGAAAACCCTATTTCGGATATTCCGCTGCAAATGAAGTTGCAGGTAACAGCCAAACTAAATTAGCTTATGTATTACTTTCTATAATTCTATCTACTACCAGTGGAATTTTGGTCAAAATTGGGCTAAACGTTTTAGGCAAATTTTCCAGAACAATATACAGAAAATTCTCTCAGAATAAAAATCATTCGTGTTTCCAGATTTGAATAATATGTAGTTCAAAATCAGTTATTCAGTTTAGGCCCTATTGAGGCATTTCTGAACGTCAAAAACTACCACTGGTTCGAAAAACAACCCAGTCATCCAGAAGAACCGGCAAGAAACTCGATCGGGTACATTTTTTTTAACATATATTTCCAATATATCATGCGCTAGCCTTTAGTGGATGCACAGAGAGGGGTCAATTGCAGACATCACTATCGTTCACATACTGATCCACTCTATAATATCCTTTTGACACTAAAACCCGCTTGACGTGGCGCTTAAATTTACAGTCCGGCAAATCGTTAACATATTTTGGGACTTCATTATAAATCCTAACACTATTGCCTAAAAAACTATTACTGGTTTTGCTAAGTCTTAAACATGGGACGACCAGTTTATTACAGTTTCAAGTATCTACATTATGCCGGTCTTTTATTAAATTAAGTTTTTCAAAGTTTTTACCGACATACATAAATTATCAAGCATGTATCGTGAGGGTTGAGTTAAGATACCGAATTCCTAGAACTTCATTTTTAATGATTCACGAGCTTCCATATTATATATTGCTCGAATTGCCCGTGTTTGTTATTTTGAGAGTGATTAGTTATATAGTATATCTTACTGTATCTTTGTCACAAAATCAACATGGGACTAAATAATCAATAAACTCCAAAATTGTTTGACTGAATAACGTAACGTAAAAGTTGGCATGCCTAAATATTTTTTATGGAGAAAGTTATCCAATTTACTATAATTCCTAACTAGGTGGCATTAACCTTTATACGCATTTTAAAACTTACATAACTTCTAGTGGCCATGAACGGAAGCGTCATATAGACCAATTATTCCCTATTAAAACATTTAGATCGGCAACGAAATAATGTAGAACGATGAAGCTATTAAGACCTTGCTAGCTCAATAGCGTAATCAGTTGGAAAAAAAGGCAACAAATTAATCTGTACGGAATATTGAAAACATTTTCGTAGATTGTGGAGCTAGGCTGTAGCTACTACTGGTTTTAGCATGAGTGGGTCGGCTTGCTCGAAGTAGTACCACCCGAACTACAGAAATACCGACGTGAAGTAGCAGTGCTTGCATTGTTACGTTGCGTTAAGTCAGTGAGAGCGCCGCATGCTCACATCTCTTCCTTTTCCTCCTTCTCTCTCACTCTCCTGCCTCTTTCCCCCTCCTCCCCCCGTCCCCCAAACGCAGATTAACAAACTCACTTGTGACTCCTCTGGTGTTACTAGTGTCTATGTACGGTGGTTATCACTTAGCATCAGGTTACCCACCTGTTCGTTTACCTCCTATGATATAAAAAAAACGCAGATTTAGATATTGACGGTACAAGTAAAGACGGTGGCCATATATTAAGAGGTCCGGTCGAACATACAAAAAATTTCAACGAAACTGAACAACCGCACGAACTTGAAAATAACAACTCAAACCCAGCCTTGACTTGGAAGAAAATCTTGTTTCTTTATAACCCAGACTTAATTGGTGATACATATACAAAATAATGTATTCTAAATAAATGATGTCTATGTCATTATTCTAATATGATTTTTACTGGAATTTTGTCTTATTTCTTATATTTTTTTTATTGTTTGGTAAGTTACCTTTCATTTTTTACATGAAGTCATGTTAGTTTTATAAGTGGGAGGTATGGTATCAGTACAAAATATATGTCGGGGCAGTGATAAAATGGTGTCCATGTAGAAGTATGACGTCATCCGTTGTGATGTCACGGTTATTATTCAATCAATCAACCAACAACAATCGAATAGTACGTTAACTGACACAGAAACACAACATTGGCTATAGTTACGACGAACTATCCGCAGATGTGACTTGCCCCAATTTCTGCGTGTATGTCCAGCATCTAGTCGTGGGCTACCTTCTAAGGCTTCAACCAATAGCGTTTGAGGTCATTAGTACCACCCCCGTTATAGTCAATAGCGCGGTATCCCAGGTCAATAGTGGCTCCTCCGCTATATACGTTATAAGGTACCAATGAAACTGTTGTATCTGACACGGTCTATATTTGTTCTCACTTCATACTTTATCATTGATATCCCACGGTTGTTATTAAGTTTTATACTGTGAGTAATGTAACTAAACGTAGACCAAATCACGTACAATTGCTAATGTTATCGAATACTATAAACGCGAATATGAGGTTGTATGTCCCATTTTCACGTTTCCACTACTCAACATATCAACATGAAATTTTGCACACCACGGGCAAAAGTTAGTAGTGTATAAAATCCAGATACACTCAATCAATATAAATTTTCCTAGTAAAAAAAAAAAATGCTTGACTCTAAAGTCGATTTACGGACGATAATTTTACGTGGTAACATGATAAGAAAACATTGATGAAAACCACATACTTTTATGAATTGAATTAAGCTATATATTATAGATAGACGCATCATAAGCTGAATGCTTAGGCCGATCACGCCTCTCTCGCTCCGCTTGTTCCACGCTCTCGCCTGCACGCTCAGCTCAGGCGGAACGTGATAATGAGTCATGCTTTTTCGTGCATACAGCCGGCCTTCATCAATTTTAAAAGACGTTATCTCGTCAATAATAACATAGATATTTTATCGTTGAATAAGAATGCAAATAAACGTGACAAATTATTACTACATGCGTTTGAAGGACAATGACAAGCCATCACACTACTAGTATTAGTCCGTCTTTAGGGCGAGGCGTTCGACTTTCGGGTGTTATTATGAAAAATTCCATACCAGCTTCTATGTACAAGTATATCAGTTACGCTAAGCCAGCAGTTTAGCCATAGTATACATATGAGACACAGTATGGAAACTACGAACAAACGCTCGAAAAGCCACACTCACGCAAACACGCGCATCAACGAGAGGTTTTGAAAGGAATTCTATGGACAGCACCGCGATGTTCGTTTCGGGATCGTGTCGATGCGCATGTTTGTGTGAGTGTGCCGGTGCGAGCGTTTATAGGGAGTTTCTATACTTGATGTTATGTGTACTGTGAAAGTAGGGTCATGTTGCTCAAGATTATTTGGTAATTTTTATACTAAACAATTATACACTGCATTATTTTTTTAATTAGTATTCAATAGTTTACTTAAAATATAGCAATATAATAAACAGGAAGCTTTTTTATGTCCAGGTAATTAATTCTTAACCTCATTATGATAATATTAATGTAAATAATTATATAATGTAAATATAATAATAATGTAAATATAGGCAGACATAAAAAAGCCTTTTATTATATATAGCATATATAATAAGTAAAGATGTGCACTGCCGTGAAGGATATGATTAATTAGATGGGGTATATAAGTCGAAAAATAATTTAATTACTCATTCAATTCAGTAAAGCTGTACGCGGAGTGAGTATCATTTAACTATCTATATTTATTAAATTAAACATATCTTAATAAAATATGGTATAATTTTCATTATATATTATTATATATTTACTTGTAATCTACGGATTGTGCTGTAATGTGTGTAATATTTTAGTTATTATTTTTTGGAAGAACCTTTACTGATTTATTCTTTCTATTTTGAACAATATTTTTTATTTGTTTACTCAAATGAATACTTTTCAAATTTAGTAGCCCTTACTTTGTAACTGAAGATTGATTATCCATTTTATATAGTAATTTAACTGGTTCACAATATCATCACTTTATATAGACATATTTTTGTTCTATAACAGCAAACTCTATATTAATAGTTCAAGATACACTTGAACTACTATTCTGTGAAATGATTACATGTGTATTATACAGCTCATTTAATAAGAGATACTAAATGAAGGTATTATTTATATATTGTTACAGTAATCCAAAATGAAACTCGTGATTGCTCTTGCTCTGGTCGCGATGGTGGCGGCTCGTCCCGATGACTATTCCAAATTCGAGGAGATTAACGAAGACGAGATCATTGAAAACAAACGTCTCTTTGAAGCTTATATAGATTGTTTCCTCGACATCGGAAAATGCACAGCTCAAGCCAATGAACTTAAAGGTACTTAGAAATATCAATTTATTTTCTGTCTTATATTTTACTAACTGGCATCTATGACTTTCTTGTCGTAAAAGTGTTTTTATTGTTTTATGAAAACTACGTGTTGTTTCTGGATGAACTGTAATCTCTTTTTGAAGTTATACTTCTTTTGGCGTGTTAGGGAAAAAGGATGAGAGTAAATTTTACGATGCGCGCGTACATCGTCTCGAAACACCGACACCCTAAAGTTAGCTATAGTCAACATTTTCTTTCTTTGTATTAAAACTTTCAAGAAATTTAAGAAATTGGGTAATTTTTCTTTACTTTGAAGTGTTAATATTCAAATCTTATTTAAAAACAGATGAAAGTATTCTTAAGTACTTCAGTATTTTTAAATAAGAAATTTGCAATTTAAACTTCATATTCATACATCTCACCTTTTTTATATCATGGGAGGCAAATCAACAGGTGGGTCACCTGATATTAAGTGATCACCACCGTCCATAGACACTTGCAACACAAAGGGAGTCGCAGGTGCATTGCCAACCTGTTTTTAGTGGGAAGGAGTATAGGGAGGAATGAGGGGAAGTGAGGGGGCCTCCGGCGCTCTCACTGACCGAACGAAACGCAACAATGCAAGCATTGTTACTTCACGGCGGTTTTCTGCGAGAGCGTGGTACCCCGGTCGAGTACCCATTCATGCTGAAACTAGTTATAGCTTCAGTGTGGCTCTAAGACTTACTTATTAGTGGAGAGTATTTGTTTTATACAATGATTATAGTCTAATGAAATTAACTTTCATCTTCATCTATTTCAGAATTAATCCCTGAAGCTATACAAACATCTTGTGGTAAATGTACTGAAAAAGAAAAACCTAAGGTAGCCAAAGTCATGTATGTTACTCGCGACTCGTACCCTGAAAAGTGGAACAAACTCAACGAAATACACAATGCGGATGGAAAGTATAACGAAGTGCTTGAGGAATTCCTGAAAAAATACTATCACTAAATTACACATCAATATGTTTTGATGCCAATACAATAGTCATTTTTTTGTGTACAAATGATCCAGTTTATTTTACCTTTACACAATAATCACTAATACTGAATAAAAGTTTTGTTTTTTGTTAACCACAGAATAAATATTTATAATTAGCTGACCCGTGCAACTTCGTCTGCACCAAATCGGTTATCACTGGTTTCAATTGTATTTTAAAACGCTAAAACTTTAATAAATACATACATACATACCTGAGAAATCTTTTAAATTAACCTAGAACCCGTTTGGAGCGTCATCTGCCTGGTTTAATTAAGATAAAAACGAACCAACAAATATCGGCGGTAATGGAAAAACAGCTTGAGGGGTCTATGGACCCCCGGTCGGAACGGAGTTCCTTTACCTTTTTTGTAGACGTCTACAGCTAGTATAGTTTACATAGTAAAATGGTTTTTTGGACTCCGATTCGTGCCGCCGTGCGGGTCGGACGCGTGCGTAGTGCTCTTCCGATGTGAATTTTTTTGTTCTTGTTTTCGCTCTATTATTCGACCAAGTGTTCGCGGCGTGTTTACGCGTTCGTGTATTCACATTGGAAGTTCGGTATTTCGTACTTTTAGTCGTGTTTATGCGATCTTGTTTCCCTTCTTGGGACTTGATTGCAGGCGTTCTTTTCAGAACGTAATAAACTGCACTTTTCGGTGCAATTCTAATCGCAATTTTAGTGCGTTCTGCGAGTTCTCCGTGTGCTGCGTGTCGTCGGTTCGCGTTCCAGGAGTTCAGCGCTTTGTGCTTCGCTCCGTGGTTCGAGTTCCGTGTCGTTGCGCAGCCGAGGAAAGAAGTGTTAGGGCCTCCCCTAGGCACTGTAGGTCCCCTGTGAGGCATTGCACTTCGCCCACAGTTTCCTTTTGGCACGGACTCCGGAGTCCGTTAACTTCAAAAAGACGCGCCCCCCTGCCCCTCTGGCGGGGAGGTTTCAAATTTCTTCCCACGCCCCGCACCCTTCGCCCGCTCGCGCACTTTGGGACGTTCGTCGCGACTATTAGTCCTGAGCTCATGTCCGAGTACGTCCGCTTCTGTAGCGAAGCGGCGGTGTTTCTCAAGGGCGGTCCAATCCCGTCTATCGTATCTGCTGCGCAAGATGTTCTCGAGAAGAACTCTTTCGCAGCACTCTTGAAGAACCCTCAGTCCTCCGAGAGCACCCCCCCTGCCTAGGGGCAGAAGAGATAGACCTCTTCTTCTTCTTCGGACGAGGAATGATCCGATATGGAGTGAGACCCCCCGCCGGAAACGACGGCTTCACCATCGTCTCCCGCAAGCCCAAACCGCGCTACTAGCGCGTAAACTCGTCCTCCGACACCGAAGGCGCTAAGCCTTCGAAGATGTCGAACGTCGATGGCGCGAAAGGGCCAAAGGCGACACCCACGCCCTCTGTACCAGCTCCTTCGAAAGCCGCAGTTTCGAATAAGAAGCCCAGTCCCCCTCTCCCGTCACGATCCAGGACAAGGCGTCCTGGCTCGATACTTCAGATCTGCTGAAGGAAGCAGAAATCCCGATCGCCTCTGCTGTGAGTACCCGAACGGGTATACAGGTAAAGGTGTCCAACTCTGATCTACATCGCATGCTTACGCGCCTTCTGCACGCTAAGAAAATTGCGTACTTCACGCATGCGCTCGAAGAAAAGCGCATGTAACGCGTAGTAATACGCAGAGTCCCCGGCCAAATCGACGTAGACAATATATATGAAGACCTCCGGGAACAGAAGTTCCCCGTAAAAGAAGTCCACCGCATGCGATCTTCACGTAATAGAGCACCCTATGATATGGTGCTGATCATTCTCGACCGCACCATGGAGGGCAAGAAAATCTTTTCGCTCTAGACTCTCTGCGGCCTCTCCGGCGTCACCGTGGAGCCGCCGCGCAAAACGTCCGTACCCTCGCAGTGTCATAACTGCCAGGAGTACGGACACTCCGCACTTAATTGCTACCTGAAACCCAGGTCCATTAAGTATTTCGGCGAACACTCCACTTCGGAATGTTCCCGCACTAAAGACTCCTCCGATCCTCCGAGTTGCGTTTTGTGCCGCGGCGTGGGTCATACCGCGAATTGTTGCGGTTGCCTCCGCGCCCCGCGCACAAAATTGCCCTGATACCCCAGGCAGGTCTCGCCCTCCAGGGCGCCTGCAGCGGCATCCCGCCCCTGCCCTCCGCCTCTCGACTCTAGAGAGGCTTTTCCGAGCCTGCCGCGCGCATCTCGTGCATCGGCAGCGCCCGCACCCACACATCACGCGACTGCCCTCCCCGCGCGGGCCCCTCAGGTCCCGTGGACACCTCAGATCGTAGCGCGACTTGACCCACGACTTCAAGCAGCGAAGCCTTCTCAGGCAGACACCGCAGTCATTCTTTCCGGCATGGACTGGTCCGCCCAGCTCTTAGTTTTTCATGAGATCTCGGAGATCTCTGCTTATGACGAGGTTGCGAACGACCCAAAAGAGGGCGCCATTCGTGCGATCGCGAAATTTCCCGCCATCGCGGCTACAATCCAACGGATCGCGCGCGCCGCCGTTTCTAAATAATAATAATAATAATTCTCAATATAAGATAGAGTAAACTCGCGTGTTTACGTCTATCTTCCCCTAAAATCGTCAAACAATATCATTTTTCTATTTTCAGATACCGGCGCCGGCGCCGTGCGTTTAAACTGTAAATTCGATCTTTTTAATTTTTCCTGTGGGGTCGGTACACCGTGGGGTTTTAGTCCGTGCGAGTCGGACATAACCCACCCTCTCCCCCGGGAGAGTAGGTATCCATAAGGGATTTCCCCACATAAAAAAAAAGACATGCACCTTACACATCTGGTGGAAGGGTTTACTTTTTTTACCTTATCAAACTGAATCGAGTAGGTTTAGTTTGTCTCTTTCCGAATTCATGTTGTGTTTTTGTATCATGCAATTTTTAATTGTATGATTCAAAAATGGATACATGTATAGCTTAACATAGTTTAGCTAGGACAGATCGGGTTTTTCTAGGTTTTTTTCTCTTCCCGAGTCGTCCAGCACTTAGAGGGAGCGGGGCCGAATTTATCGAACGCGCAGTTCGGCTTCCGGACAGGGCGTTCAACTGTGGACGCCCTGTGCCTCCTCAAGTCGCTGTCTATGCAGGCGACCTCCCAGGGGGAAAGGGTGCTGGCGGTGTCCTTGGACATTGCCAACGCCTTCAACAGCCTACCGCACGGGGTCATTCGGGAGGCGCTCCGTTATTTTGGAGTGCCCCCGTATCTGCGGCGGCTGTTGGAGGCGTACCTCGAGAACAGGGAGGTCGCCTATGTGGATGGCGATGGGCGGATGGTCCGGCGGGCGACGAGGCGGGGGGTTCCACAGGGGTCGGTTTTGGGTCCGCTCCTGTGGAACATGGGCTATGACTGGGTGCTCCGCGGCGCACTCCCATATGGAGCGCGCCTAATCTGTTATGCGGATGACACCCTAGTCGTAGCCCAGGGGAGGGATTGGAAGGAGGTGGAGCGCCTGGCTACGATGGCCACAACCCTCGTGGTCAGGCGCATAAGGAGGTTGGGTCTTAGGGTGGCCCTCGAGAAGACCGAGGCCATACTTTTTCATGGGCCTCGGCAGGGGCCACCACCTGGGGCCCACATTATGGTGGAGAGCGCCCGGGTCAGGGTGGGGGCCCAAATGAAGTACTTAGGCCTCACCCTGGACGGGCGGTGGTAGTTCGAGCCGAACTTCGCGGCTCTCGGGCCGCGAATTGCTAGGGCGGCGGCGGCACTCGGCCAGTTGCTCCCCAATATTGGGGGGCCGGGGGCTGGGTGCCGGAGACTGTATATGGGAGTCGTGCGCGCGATGGCCGCTTACGGGGCACCGGTCTGGGCGGACGCCCTCGGGGCCACCAACGTGCGCGCGCTTCGCAATGCGCAGCGCACGGTGGCGCTGAGGGCGATCCGGGCGTACCGGATGGTGTCCTCGGCGGCGGCCTTCACGCTCGCCGGCTCCCTTCCTTGGGAGCTGGAGGCAGGAGTTCTCGCTGCCGTATACGAATTTACGGTGGCGAGGAAACGTAGTGGGGAGCCTCCGGCTCCCAGAGAGATAGAGAGTAGGAGGAAAGTGTTGCGGGAGGAGGCGATAGAGAGGTGGATACGGAACCTGGCGGACGCGCGCTTCGGAACGCACACCGTTAGCGCCGTCCGCCCGGTCCTGCGTGAGTGGATTGGGAGGAGATGGGGCTCCCTGTCGTTCAGACTGGTGCAGGTGCTGACCGGACACGGTTGTTTCGGGTGGTACCTGCACCGGATCGCTCGCAGGGAGCAAACCGCCGCCTGCCATGAGTGCGGCGCTGAGGAAGATACCGCGCAACACACTCTCTCTGGGAGGTGGAGCGCCGCACTCTGGCGGTGGTGGTAGGAGAGGATCTGTCGCTGCCTAGCGTGGTCTCGTCCATGCTCGGCAGCGAGCAGGCGTGGCGAGCAGTGGCCTCCTTTTGCGAGGAAGTCATCTCGCAAAAGGAGGCGGCGGAGAGGGCCCGCGAGGCGGATCCCCTCAGTGACCGTCTTCGCCGACGGAGGACCGGCAGGAGGAGGCGGCGCTTTGCCCAACTCCTCCTGCCACCGTAGCCGAACCTGAGGGGATGTAGTCGGGGGGCTCATCCCCTCATTGCACAGGTCCGGCGGACGAGGGGAGGCAGCTGGTGTGTACCCAGCTGCCTCTCTATAGGTAGGAGCCCGGCGGCCACCTTCCGCCGGGCGGACCGTTGGGGCGGCTATCTAAGGGGAATAGCTTAGCACGATCCCTTGCCGCCCCAACACTGCAGTCTGTCGGTACACCGTGGGGTTTTAGTCCGTGCAAACCGGACATAACCCATCCTTTCCCCCGGGAGGGTGGGTATCCATAAGGGATTTCACCACGTAAAAAAAAAAAGGTTTTTTTTTTTTTATTGTAGCACGGCAAAGTGACTGCACTATGCCTGATGGTAAGCACAATACAATCCAAAAATAATAGCGACCACTGATTGACACACTGTCCATCGCCGGTCGCCACTATCATGCCGGCCTGTAATAAGCTGGATATGCACAGGCTGATCCCGAAACGCGACCCGTAGAAGCGAATCACTATTACGGGCTTTTTCGCCATATGCATGGTGGTTGCGACCCAGTCAGGCTGTAAAAGCCTACCACCCCGTAAACGGCCAAGCCGAGGTGTGCCGAGCACTCTTGAGCTAGTTACCAATAAAATCGGCTGAGTGCCTTAAGCGCTCGCCTTAGTAGTCCGGTGAAGCTGTAAAGGCCAAAAAAACAAGGCCAATAACGTAGTCAGTTCGAGAAAAAAAAACATTATAAAATATTAATTGATACAGTTAAGTTGTCAATTAAACGATAAAATATATTTATGACATAAATAATACGTAAATTTATAAATAATCAAATCAAAAATTAAATAATCATCTCTACCACTTACTTTATCATAACTATCCTCAACTTGTATTAAAACTTTTTACAATTCATTGTATTGAAGAAAAATATAAATATGAAAAAATATGACCATCGCTTCGACACGTCAACTGCCACGCCTGTAACTATTCGCCTATGAGCTAGCAATGGTTTCAATAGCGAATTTTATTTAGCCAGTTTTTATATGTCTCTATGTACTTCCGAACAACGTGCGAGCTGGGTTACCTAGCTGTTGGTAAACGTCGCGTTTGTTTACACACATCGCACCTTTACGGCCAAAAATATTAATTTCTCAATAACTTTATGTTTTGTTTCACTAACTTTGAAAAGCAATTAAACATTAAATTATTATTGCCAGACATTTTTGTTATTCACATCGCATATTATATGCCTCATGCTATTTTTGTAAGTATAAAAGAAAAGTAATTTCAAACCATGTTGACATAAATAGGAACAAATTTCCAGACATTTATTCAGTTATTTACTCAATAGTTAGACCAATTTATTCCAATTGATTGTGATAAATTCATGTTTTAATTACGTTTAAAAGTTATTGAGAAAAATATCTTAACGTTAAATTTATAAATCAAAATTTTAATATCTAAAGGTCTGATGCACATTTAAAACACAACGTTAATCGGCTTCGAGGTCCCTTGAATCCTGATTGGAAGGGCATAAAGGAAAATATATTAAAGAATCAGCTTTTCTAAAATTTTATTTCTTCCAACGTTGCTGGCTCTTGTACTAAGGTGTCGCAAAAATGTCTAGTTACATTAGCTACAAATGTTTGTCTCGTTATTCTGGATAATTCCTTGCATTTTATTCAACTGATTGATAATTTCGCATAGAAACATCAGTTCGACGTAGCGCAATCGTACTGTATATGGATTTTGCCGCATCGACAGAGATGTTGGTTCGAATCCCACTGGTTGCCCTTCTTATTTTTTTTAAAGAAGCATAGGGTAATGAAATATAGCTTAATTTTTTAGCTAATGTTGCTGCTATATACAGCACAAAGAAAATATACCAAAATCCATTAAGAATTTTATTAACTACAAATTTTTGTCTTTCGTCCGTTATCCTGGATGTAGCCTTGTAATATTAGTTATCACTGTGTTAAGTTTTGTCAAAATTGGTTTAGTACTTTCAGAGTAATATGGGTTCTTATTCTAGACTTTAATCCGTTATCCTGGAGAACTCCTTGGGTCTTATGGGACAACAAGTATCTTAGATGTAATCTCGTAATATTAGTTATCACTGTGTCAAGTTTTGTCAAAATTGGTTCAGTAGTTTCAGAGTGATACGTGTTCAAAGGGACATACAGACAGCCAGACAAGAATTGTAAATAGATTATTTTTTGCTTCTATATCGATAACAAAGTCTAATGTTGTAAATGTACAGATTTGCTCTAGTTACAGTTTTATGATACTATAGAGTATAGATGATCTTTGTTTTTTTTTTAATTAATTGACATATAAATTTAGTTATTTTGGTACTATCTGTGATTCGTGGTTTCTTCGTCTAGGCTTTCTCTTCACCCGCAATGTTACTTAATTGTCCATATTTTCTAACCTACATTCTGTAACTACTCCCCTCTTTAGGGTAATTACGTGATTTTAGATGCTATTTCCCTTATAAAGGAACTATAAAATTATAAAGGATTTTTTTATTTGACTGGAATTTCTTGAACATCACAAATGTTGATAAATTTTTTGTCAAACATAGAATTATAATGAATATTTAAAATATCAGTGAAATGTGATATATGATATGATATGATATATGATACTTTCCATATTTTTGAGTTTTATAACCCAAGGGTTTTCCAAGGGCATTAAAGTATTACGTAAGCAGAATTTTGTAATTTCTGACCGCTCCCTCCTACTGGTCAGCAAAAGTAAGCAATGTTCTTAACCCTCCCACGTCCCAATAAATAATTACGTAAACATTTATATTAGTACACTCAAATCTGTTCTAATTCAGTAAATAGATATTGCTGACCTAATCACCATTCAGACCCCCAAACCCTTATGTCATCAAAAATAAGCAAATCAAAGACTTCTCCCCCATTAGTGCTTAATGTTATACTTGAATGACCCCTTGATATCAAATTTAGATTCTATTATTTAGTTGATAATGGCATTTATTGTTCATTCGAATAAAAACACAGATTATTCAGTAACGAGTTTAATAATGTGTAATGAAAACACACAACTTTTGCTCCTGCTCTTGTCCCACCTGAGTAGGGTCGTCACAATATATTTCTTCCTTTTTATTATGTATCAAGATTCGGGCATCGATCTGTGTACAGCTTCAATAAACCTCATCTTCTAGTATCTCATGTTAATAATAATTGTAACGTAGTTTTTTTTACCGTTCTTTCCGTTGATGTAACGCCAGCGAACGATCAGTACCAGCCTGTCTCTCTAAACAGAGCGTCTTTACCCCTACGCCTGCGTAACCACAGATCACGCTGCAGTGGTCTGGGAATAAGTTTTAGTCTCATACACCAGACTAGCTCCTTGGCAGCGACTCAAGCCTGGGTCGATCACTCGGTGTGAAACACTTGAATACGCTGCTCATGCGAATACAGTGACACAATATTTATTCATCGCTGCTACAACATTACACAGATGTCGCACTCCCACACATATGCATGCACACAACTTGAAAGTGGAAGCGTTTATTTTTCCTTATCTAACTGAATTAGTTCAGTAAGCTTGCCCAATACGTAATACTTATATGAGTTATTGAGTTGTATATGTTTGGTACACATATATAATTTACTAAATCATGTATTTATGAATATGTAGCTTAGGTTAGCTTACTTAGGATCGCGTCTTTGCGTAACCTAGGCAACAGCCTTTTTTTACGTGACGCAATCGATTGTGGATACGCGACCTCCGAAGGAGAGGGTGGGTTATCTCGTACTCGCATGAACTAAAACCCCGTAGTGTACGTCTGACGTTATATTTGGAGTGACACGAAATATTTATAGACTTTATCGTTTCGCCCCAGCGGTTGGCAAAACCGCCGCCGCCGGTCCCCGTCTTGTTAGGAGACAGCCGTTTAGGGGAGAGTAGAGAAATTGGGAACACTTAACTTTAAACACTAAAAAATAATAGAATAAAAATTATAAACGAAATCAAATTTTACTGCTACATGAAATTTAGTTATCTATGTACTTAATAGTCATAAAACGTTATTTTAAATTTACGTTTTAATAAAAATATAAACCAAAACAAAAAACATTGCCGTTCCTTTTTACCCGATACCTTATGGGGTAATTGAGATCATCCCGTGGGGGAAATGGGAACTGTATAAGGTAATTAAGAAAGACGTTTGATCGATCTTTGGTATGTAATTACGAGGCATCTGAAATAATTTGTAAAGTTTAAATATTTTTACACAATGAACCAACAGTACTATGGGTAATTAGGAGGGTAAGGGGTAATTGAAAACGTTTCAAATTACCCACCTAATGCCGTTCCCAACTACCCGAATCAGTCAATATATATAAAAATTGCCGCCACTTTCAAAAGCATTTTTTATTAACTTCAATCTATGTTGCATTTGAAAACAGATACTGCGTGTATGATATGAGCAGAAATACAATAATTTTGAACTCCAGAATATGATATTTACATGTGTTATAACTGATGACAAAAATTATATCAAAAATACAAAAATAATTGTTCGACATACCGTGACAACACTAGAGCGTCCTTTCAATCCCTCTTTCGCACACGCATTGAATGGCTCTGCATCCAGCCGTAGAATAGGTCCGCGACAGTGTAGTACGGGGAGATGTACTATTTATCTAACTGTTCCCAATTACCCGTCGTTCTCAATTACCCCACTTTCCCCTACACACCGACCGTCTCCTCCAACCCCCGCTGCGCCGCCGGACCTGTGCAATAGGAAGATGGGCCCCTCGCAGAAGGAGACCACAACGTTTCACACAACCAAGACAACAGCCTAAGCTGAGGTATTCCCTTGAGCTAATTGTCAAAATAAAGTCGGCTGAATGCCTTACGTGCTCACCGCGAGTAATCCGGTGAAGCTGCTAAGGCCTTGATAGGCCAATATCGTAGTCAGCGCCGCAACCGAATTCGCGCAGGCTTAATAATAATAGTAATAGATATAAGTCTTCTTCTTCTTCTTCCTAGCGATTTCCCGGCTTGGTGCCAGGGTCCGCTTTCCTGCTTAGCTTTCTCCACCTTGCCCGGTCTTCGGCATCCTGTTGTGTGAAGTTGTTCTCCTTAATGTCCGCCTTAACCACGTCCAGCCAGCGTTTTTTGGGCCTGCCGCGAGATCTTGGGCCTTGTACGGTGATGTTGAGACATCTATTTCCAACGTAGTCTGGAAGCCTGCGACTTATGTGGCCATACCAGCGTAGACGACTCTCCTGCAGCTTGTCGCCAATGTCACGGATTCCAAGGCTACCACGGATGTGTTCGTTGCGAATGCGATCTAATCGCGTTACGCCACACATCCATCGCAGCATTTTCATCCCGGTGTCATGTAGCTGCTGGACATTTCGGCCTAGGACCGGCACTTGTATGATGCACTTGTACCCCGGGCCTTTTAATTTCACCGGCATTCTCTGATTACATAGAATTTCGATGAGTTCTCGTCATTTCGCCCAGGCGGCGCCTATTCGATATTGGATGTCGTGGTCGATTGAACCGGATTCATGTATCACGGACCCTAGGTATTTGAAGCTGCTGGTCTTCGCGACGCTTTCGATACCAATTTTTAAGGGTTCGGGGTCCGTGTGACTGCATGCCATGTACTCGGTCTTCGCAACATTAAGTGCTAGACCACTGTTCTCAAGCGCCTCGTTCCATCGGTTTATCTTGTCCTCCAGTCTCTGCTTACTCTCGTCGGTCAGTACAATGTCATCGGCATACATCATTAGCCACGGAGATGGTTTGTGAACCTTTGCCGACACTGCATCAAACACTACGCTGAACAAGAAAGGGCTTAAAGCTGATCCCTGGTGGAAACCAACAGAGATTGGGAATGGGCGAGTATCTCCAACGGCAGTCCTGACTACGGATTCCGAATTATGGTACATGTCTCGGATAATGTCAATATAGATTTGTGGCACGTTTTTCTCCTTCAATGCCTACCAAATTACTGGACGCGGTACGCAGTCGAAGGCCTTTTGCAGGTCGAGAAAAGCCATGTGCAGTGGCTTATTTCTCTCCCTGTATGCCTCTACCAGCATTCTGAGGGCAAAGATGGGTTCTATGGTACCAAAACCAGGACGAAATCCATATTGACACTCCGAGACAACGCACTCTTGCCGGAGCCTGGCATCGATTATGCGTTCGAGAGCTTTATAGTATGACACATGATCTTAATACCTCGCTAGCTACGACAATCTTGTACACTACCTTTGAGCGACCAAAAGGTATAAATGAGCGCCTTATGACTCTACGCCTTCCAGTATACAATAATAAGCATGTCCATCTTATAAGTGCCTATGCACCTACCTTACCTTCACTGGATCACGATAAGGAGATATTTTACCAACATTTGCGTCAAATTCTCGAAAATATCCCAAAATATGATAAAATTATTTTGATGGGGGATTTCAATGCCCGCGTTGGCCGTGATTCTGACACTTGGAACAGAGTACTGGGTAGGCATGGAGTGGGGAAATGTAATGACAATGGCCTTAGACTTTTATCACTTTGTGCTGAATTTGACCTATGCCTTACAAATACGTTTTTTTTTTCCGGCTTTCTGACAAATATAAAACCTCATGGATGCATCTAAGATCTAAACACTGGCATCTTTTGGATTACGTAATTGTTCGTCGAAAGGATTTACGTGACGTGCTTATAACTAGAGCGATGCGCGGTGCACTTGGCTGGACTGACCATCGTCTCATTCGGTCATGTTTGCGCCTAGAACTAAAAGCACCACGATGCGCACCCCACAAAATTCCTACAAAACTAGCCTTTTCAAGATTAATTACCTCTTCACATCTTGGTAATAAGTTGGACGAAAGATTTGCTGCCGATATTTCGCAACACCAGTCACCCATCATTGCTGAAGAATGGAGATTGATTGCTGAACACCTTCATTGTTGTGCCTTTGATACATTAGGTAAAACACAAAGAAAAAACCAAGATTGGTTTGATGGATCAGATAAGGAGATCAGAATAATGGTGGAGAAACATAGACATGAATTGAACATAACATCTGCGGATGCTTGCAGTAAAAAGGAAAATCTACATAAATTAAGAACAAAAATCCGCGAACTGAAGGATACGTGGTGAAAGGAAAAAGCTGCTGAATTACAACACTTTGCAGATACTCATCAAATGGGTAAGTTCTTCGAGGGTATAAGAACAGTTTTTGGTCCATCTACTAGAAAGAATGCACCCATTTTTACTAGAGACAGTCAACACCGGATTACAAATAGGACTGATGTACTAGTTCGATGGGCTGAGCACTTTAATGATGTCTTGAACTCTAACACCCGAAACATCGACCTATTTTATGTTGATTCGTTGGAGGAACTGCCAGTTTGCAAAAAATTTGACGAACCACCGACTTTTGAAGAGTTTGCGAACGCAGTTAAGCGTCTCAAGAATGCAAAGTCACCTGGTATGGATCAGCTACCAGCCGAAGTATATAAATACAGTGGTAAACACATCTTACACAGACTGTATTGCTTTACCAAAAAAGTGTGGGAAAATGAAACTGTTCTACAAGACTGGAGAGACTCGGTAATTTGTAAACTGTATAAAGGAAAAGGAAATGTTTCCGATTGCAGCTCGTATAGAGGAATATCGCTTCTCTCCTGTGCTGGCAAAATACTCGCACACATTATTAGATCTCGCTTGAGCCAGCTAGCTGAAGAAAATCTGCCTGAGAGCCAGTGTGGTTTTCGCCCAGGCAGAGGCACTGTTGATGCAATTTTTGTAGTTAGACAACTCCAGAAAAGAGCCTAGAACATCAAAGTCCTTTCTTTATACATGTGCTTTGTAGATTTAGAAAAGGCATTCGACAGGGTTCCACTAGAGGCTCTTTGACTTGTTCTCCAAAAATTGGGATGTCCAAAGAAGTTCATTAACCTCATACGCCAATTTCATATTGGCATGAAGGCCCGGGTTCGACATGAAAATGAACTGTCGGAGGAATTTTTAATTACAAACGGGGTTAAGCAAGGTTGTGTCATGGCGCCTACTCTTTTTGCTATATACTTCGCTTACATAATGAAAGACGCGCTGCAATATTGTAGAGACCAAATCCAACTAAATGTTAGAACGGAAAAGGGCGTTTTTGATATTTCGAGATATAGATCAAAGTCTAAAATACATACAATCTCTATTCTGGAAATATTGTATGCCGATGATGTATGTCTCTTGTCTGACAACATGATCCATCTACAAAGCTATATCAATGCACTCCATCAATCATGTCAACGATTTGGCCTTGTTGTCAATACCTCCAAGACCCAAATACTAAAACAACCACCAAGAGGCTACCAAGCGGTTGAAGATGGGTTACATCTAGATGGAAAATCACTAGAAGCTGTACCGCAGTTTAGGTATTTGGGTAGTAGTATC
>JACEII010000440.1:627-23461 GCA_014332785.1 Antheraea mylitta
AACATACTGAGAAAAGATAATTGATTAATTTTTTTTTTTTTTTTTATGATAAAATTTCCTTAGTACTCATGCCAATAATTTACTTTAGAGCAAATATTATTAGACGAACAACTGTCAATACAATTTACTCCTTGAGTACTATCAATACCAAGGACACTACCACTTTGAGAAAAATGCAGATCTAGAGCTACCTGGTAAAGTCTCATTACTATCTTTCGAGAATACTTTATCATTGAGTACATCACTAATAACTGTTGAAAGTAGCTGGTTTATATGTTTTTTATGCAAATTAAATAAACTAGTCAGAGCACTAGTAAAACGTTTAGATACATTCATAAAAGTTATAAAGCAAAACAATGGACTAGTTTTCTCCTCATAAGTATTCAACTAGTCTATTAAATATTAATCGAATCTGCTTCCAATTAGAAAAAGTAGATGCAAACAACATTAAATTACAACCTCTTATCAGATATCCTCCAACAAGGAAGTTTTTTTTTTTTTTTTTTCTGAAAGAGACTTCTATTGAGGTGTCACATCCTAAATTAGTCAGGTAGGGTGCTGATGTAAGGTTGGCCCATCTAAAGTTATTTTCAAATTTCTTAACAGATTGTACTAGTACACAGTTCTTGAGATTCTGACGCCAGAAATGTTTCTTCCATCTGGGTACTATTATTATAAAATTGCATGTCATTATATCAGGTGTTCAGGACTTCTGACTGGTAACGGGAAGATTCACTCTAGATTGTAGTACTAGTTGTAGTACTATTATACTAATGTTAGACCCTCATGAAAACAGTATTTTAAATTGAATGTAATACAGCTCATAAATTTTGGGAACACTTTGAGAAGCAAACAAATCTGTCTGTAGTGGTTTGCATAGGTTGAATATATTACATGTCCCTTATTCAATAGATGTCCCACAAAGGGGAAGCCATTACGTGCTATTGGTGTTATACATTATCAGAAGGGAAAATTGCCACATCTAGATTATACACCAATTCTGAGAACCAATTTGTCAGAATTAAGAAAGGTTGAGACCTCATGCCTCCTTTAATCTTTATCTATAAGATTACCATGCAGGAACTTCTGGCACAATTGCCTAGTTAAATAAGTGCCCTTCCGAGCTGAAATGTTTGTGTAAGAACTGATCAGCATAGATTTTGTATACTTACTCCCCGAAGGTGTCGAGGGAGAAATAACACATTTAGACTGTACCCCAATTCCAAGAGCCTCTTTATCAAGATTAGTAGAGGCTGAAATCTCGTACTTCCTTTACTCCTTAAATCTGAGACTACAGCACAGAAACAGTGTTGTTTCTGATACAATACTCTTGTTTAGTAGATACCCTTCTGAGTCGACACCATCATGTGAGTCTAGATCGGCGTCAGTGTTGAACACTCCATAAGAGTAATGATGGAGAAGTACCACATTTAGACTGTCAGTCCAAATCCAGAGCTTACATGTCAGGATTAGTAGAGGGTGAGACCTCGTACTTTCTTTGCTCCTTATATACGTGACTACAGTATTAAATTGAGCTTGACTACAGTATTAAATTGAGCGTTACTTCTGATACAAAAGTCATGTTTAGCAAGTACTATTTTAAGTTGGTCCAATTGCGTGACACTTGACCAACATCAGTATTGAACACTCCCTAAAAGTATTGAGGGAGAAGTACCATATTTAAGCTGTTTGTAAAATTCAAGAGCCAATATGTCAGGATTAGTAGAGGCTGAAACCTCGTACTTCCTTTGCCTCATAAATGAGACTAGTTTCAAAGCGAGTGTTGCTTCTGATAGAAAAGCCTTGTTTAGTAGGTACTATTTCGAGCTGGCTCAATTGCGTGAGACTTGAACAATATTGGTATTGGACACTCCCTAAAAGTATTGAGGGAGAAGTACCACTTTTAGGCTGTCCGTCAAATCCAAGAGCCAATATGTCAGGATTAGTAGAGGTTGAGACCTCGAACTTACTTTGCTGCTTATTCAGGAGTAGAGAGCAGGACCTTCTGACACAATAACAGCAGTCACTGCATGCTTCCTTTACAAATTACAGTGTAATTCCCTTTGATACTAACTCCACATACCTACCTACCACTTTCTTGCTGCTTACAAGAGCTTTCCATTTCATGTCTGATACATTGGTGATGACATGAGCTGTGACATTCTAGGTGATGGATGGGAGTTTTCTGAATAGTATCTCTCTGTCACCACTCCAGTGCGCCATGGCGAAGGAGATTGTTGTGACATTAATGGAAATGGCAAAGCAACCTTCCCCGGTGGGTGATGAAGGTCACAAAGTTGAGATACCCTAAGAGACCTTGGGCCTGCTTGAGGGTTCAACCGCCAACTGCTAAGGCTCTGACGGAGTTTAATCATCTTATCCAGGGCAAGAAATCGAAGTTGTGATGAGTTTCTTGCAGTATTTCCAGATACTCCAATGATCTTGTCAGTGTAGAAATGTTATTTCATAAATTTACGCAATACCCTTCGATTGCTAAAAATTATATAGCCATAAATAAGTACTGAGTATCTTCTGGCAATGGTGACACTTTATGCACAATCTGGAACCTTCCTGTTTTGTTATAGATTTGAATAGTGTCACAGCCAAATCCAAATAACGTACAGTAACTGTCTTTAGCAGGTTATAAGCAAGTAGCTTCAGTGGTTTTGCTTTATTGACAGATGATATTGAACCTAACTCAAGTTGATTTTGACCAGTCCGTATTCTGATTACAAAAATGTAGGTATTTCATACTAGAGACAACTGGAATGTTTTGGTTTCCTATATCAGATCTAATTTGTAGTTTAATATAATTTCAGTTCTTCCTATTGTTCTTGATAGTAAATATAGTCGAGAAATAGAAGACACTGGCTCCCATTTGCAACAAGATTAGAACCTTTTGTAATAAAAGAGCCCCGTCATGGAGGTTGACGGAAAAGGATATGAATACTGGGTATTAATATGAAAATCATTCAAGATACTTTGAAAAGTAGTCCTCTGCCCTGATTATGTCTGAGGCAGTCTCCAAGGAAGTTCATATATCATGTTCATTCGCCCCCCTCCCTCTTTTTATTATGCATAAACATATATGTAGATATATCTTTTAGCGCTTATTATGATAAACTCGATATGCTGAGCATAAATTCTAAGGATGAGGGTATTTTTCCTGTATCAAAAAATACATATTTCTTTTCCAGACATTATAAAATCTATTAATGACGTAACTACATACATACTATATACCATTTGAAACATGATACGAGAAATATTTATAATTGGTATCATTTCTAAATTTAAAAGCACAGAAGATTAGTTGTGTGTACGATCTAGGCGACCATTTAATAACCGCTGTAAATTTTCATGAACTCATCCCGAGCCAGAAAGGCGTGGCACCAACCTGTGGCACTACATTTAATTTGGGATTATCTACGAGGATCAATCCTAAATAGCTTACGCTGATACAATACATTTAGCATTTAAAATGGCATTTACGTGACTCAGCAATTGCTGGAGTACGCTCAAACCTGGGATTTAAACCTCTATAGCGTGAGGCTGTTCCATAAACGCTAATAACACGCAGTATTCGCAGACGATAGCCCCTCCATGTACCAGCTGCACTCGACATCGCTCGGTGATTATTCGAAAACTAGTGACTTCAACGAGATATGGGCGCATATTCGACGGCCCCTCATCCCAAGATGAAGCACTTTCTGTATGAAGTTTGTTTTCCTCCGGTGCTCGAATTTCATCAATTTTCTTACAAGAAAACTCACGTAACGGAAAACTTAGTAATTTTACTATTCACTTTCCATACAACACAAAGTGTGTGTATAATATAAAGTTTTTACTTATAATTGAAAAGCTTTTTTTTTTTTTTTTTTTTAATCTAACGACTTCACGTTTGGAAAAACGACGCAACAATGAGAACTTAAGATGGCGGCTTGTCTTTGGGTGTCTTAGTTAGTTCACAGAGCTGGCACAAGGTGGCGGTAGTGAGGTGCGTCACGTGACGGGAAATGTCTAACGACCGGAAGTAAAGAAGTAAAGCGATGTACTCTCTCATAATGGACTTCAGACGTCGAACGGAACACATAATAAAGAATACCGTGACATACGACCTATTATTATATTTATAAGCTCTATTATTCAATCAAACGTATGATGAGCTGCAAAATATTAATATTACATTACTACGCGTCGGTAATCTGTCACCCTGCGCAAGTGCAAAACGTTCGGTCACGGTTACTAGCATGTCATGAAGCGAAATCATAAATTTATCTCCTGCCAAACAAAATACCGCTTAACGCAAAAAAATTTCGTCGCACATAAATTTAAATACATTATTTATATGAAATAGTTAGCTTTAGATTACTCTTTAAACAGGATTAAAGTCGTAACCCAAAAATTCCTTCTGAAGCCGACCTCGACCGCTCCCTAATTTTTTTACAATCTCTACTACCTATTCAAAACGTATTAGATTTAAACAACATACATTTCTCGTATAGCCTTACAATTAAATAGATTCTTAAAACAAAAGTGTTAATGGATATATAAAGTTTGTTTTATATTAGTATTTTGTTGTGGACTGCTCGAGAGGACCGGTTTCGCGACGCTCTCTGGCGGGAAAAGTATGTTTGGAATGCAGCCATGAGCTTGTGACGGTTGAGACGCTACTTTTACTTAGGTCCGAAATTCGCCCCGGATTTTAACGTCTATGCATGTATCTACAACTAAAATAACACAGGAGTTTTTGGCGGGATTTTAGTCTGTCATGTAGTGGATTTCATATTTTATTCATAATCTTGTGTTATTTGACTCTATATTTTGTAAATTTGGTGGTGTTTTACGTAATATAGTTAGTTTATTGTGCATAAGTGAAGTGAATGAAAAATAATACCACGGAGCATGAAATTCTGAGATGCCACAAAAACTTTCAGGAAGGTTCTAACAAGGGATCCACCATCTTGTTAGAATATTGACTCACACGACGCTTAATATTGAAATGATCGCACGACGCTTGTAATATTATTGACTACTTGACAATGGTAATAATAATCTGAAAGATTGATTGCCAAAAATAAAGTGAAAAAAAAAACACATGTCTACTGTTGGTTCGCATCATGCAAAACTACTGGATATAATTCGAGTTTTTATAAGTAAGATTTCTCTAGCCACGTTGGTAGGTTTTGTAAGTAAAATTTTTGTGTTTATACCCGTTTGTAACTCAGAATGAAATAAGTTATAGCATTTCCAAAATTAAACCAGTAACCCACTTTCAATTCTTAATCAATTTTAGTATTTTGCAAATTGCTGAATGGATATCGTCGTATAATCGTTTGTACCTACAGGAAACACATTGAATTACAAGACTATCTCAACTATCTTAACATTTTGCAAATCTGTAAAAGGAAGTCCAACAATCATTTGTACATGTAGGAAACAATTTTATCATCATAAGAATATATCAGTACCAAAGAAAATAACATCATAAAAATGTTGAATTTTATACAAAAATTCTGATCTCTTCTTTTTTGAGATCTTTTCAAAATCCAAAGTGTCTCCTATTGAGGCAAATGATTGTACGATGATATTTGTTTGAAAGATGAATATAAATCGAAAAACAGAGAAATTGAAATTTCTCAATAACTTATAAACAAATATTTAGGTACTGTTATTTCATTTGTTGTAAACTTATTTTTATGATTCAAAGTGTTTTCTACTGATACAATCGATCATCTAATGATTTTCGTTTACAGATTTGCAAAATGTTTGGTATTAACGAAAATAAACACTTTGCGCAAAAAAATCAAATGCTTCTATTTTCTTCTCCATTGAGATATTTTCGAAATTCAAAACGTTTTTAACGGTTGGAAATGATTGCACGACGATATTTGTTTAATAAATCAATATAAATGGAAAAACTCAGAAATTGAAAGTATTTCCTACGGTTGCTACAACACCAACTAACACAAATATACTTATCAAAAAAGTCTAAGCAACATGTACTAATTTAAATTTTAGGATGGTTCTTCACATTATAACGTTGTATTTTATTTTTAAAATAATATCTTTAGGGTTCTATGATGTAAAAATAACAGCTGTTGTCTTTATAAGTTCTTTTAATAACAGAAATGAACAATATTAGAATATACTGTAGAAACTAAGATACATAAGAAACTAAACTTTTATTTTACAAAATGAAATTTCTAAAGAAAATGTATTTATTGTGAAAGAATAGAACAATTTAATACAAAGTATGGTCTCCTCTGCTATTCAGAACTTGTCGGCAATGATTATTCATTGACTTAATGAGACTGTTTATGTCATCTTGCGGTATTTGCTCCCAATGGAATTGTAGCAAATCCTTCAGCTGTCAGGTTGTTGTCGCTCCGTCCAAGTCCTTCAAAACACGTCTCTGGAGCATGTCCCATGCGTGCTCGATGGGGTTGAGATCTGGCGATAGTGCAGGCCAGGGAAATACCCGGATGTTCTCCGTTGCAAAGTATTCACTGGTTCGCCGAGCTGTATGTGAACGCGCATAGTTATGCATTAACCTAAAATCGGAGCCAAAGGCTTTTGCAAATGGGTAGACATAAGGTCTGAGAATATCCTCAATGTAATTTTCAGCATTCATGTTTCCATTTACAAAAATGAGATCAGTTCGCCTGTTCTTCATAATACCCCCCCATAACATAACTGTTGAGCCGCTGTATGGATGAACTTCCTGAATGCACCTGAGACTTTCAGTATTTCCGGGCCGACGATACACTCGCACCCTTCTTGTATCAGGCTTAAACCCGAATCGCAACTCATCGGAAAACATAATTTTATCCCATTGTTCCTGGGTTCATGTTATGCGTTCTCTACACCATTCATATCGACGAGCGCGATTCCCGTGACGTATCGGTGGGCACCTGATTGGGCGTCGAGCTCGTAGGCCGTACTCATGCAGTCGATTTCGCACAGTTTAAAGACTTACATCAACACCACTTGAAATTTGTAGCCTCAAACTTATCTCTCGATCGGTTAACATAGGCTGGCGTCTTGCAGTCAGTTGTATGTACCGGTCTTGCCGAGTGGTTGTACTCCTTTTACGGCCTGGATGCTGTTCAGCGGGTTCTCCTGTATTATTGTAGCGCTGCCAAAGACGACAAACAACACTTCTATGAATGCCAAAATGGAGACCCCTGAGATTGATTACTTCCCGCTTGCAGCTCTTTGCATTTCATCTGCCATCAAATGACGTCGCTTCATGACGTAAAAAATATCTAACAATTCAATATTGTCGCTAACTTTATTTAAATGGTTGGTAAAATTATAAAATCAAGACTAAACGTAGTAATTAAAACGCACTTAAATTTAAACAAATTCGCAGTCATTTGAATTTTATGAAAAAAACAAAACATAATCAAATTTTTGTTTACAACCAGCCAGTATGTCATCAATAACAAAAAAGTTTACTTACCTACGCACTATGTTTGAGTAAATACTTAGAAATTAATTTATATAAATGGTAAAATTTGTAATATCACGCATGTTGCTTAGACTTTTTTGATGTGTGTATATCCATCCATTTTCGGATTTTATAAATATTGAAAATGAACAGAACTCAGCACTTGAAAATTTTAAACGAAGTAATTTTTGATGTGAAACATCTTAGGTGAAGGTAAACCTGATTGTTGGCGTGGCGACGCAAAACATGAACTTTGCACCATTAACGAAATACTCAAAAAAAACTGCAACCCTATCTATTTAATCATAAGATTCAGAATGTTTGTCAGCCATTCGTTCTACTAGTATTACGCGGTACGCATTGACGACCTTTTGATAAATGCCGCTAAATACCGCGCCTGCGCTAGCTGAATTTTTGTATTATGTATTGAAGAAAATTGAATATTTATGTAATAAAATAAATTAAAAAAATAAAGTGTGAAGTAAAACAAAAAATAAAAGTGGTACAAATAACTAGAAATAATTTAGAATCTGAACCCGAAGCACAATCTTGATATTTCTATGGGTGGTACTAGTTTAGTTAAAACTATCCAGGGAATTTTTGTGGCAAGTCAGAATCCACGCTCCATGTTATTATTTCTGACCCACTTCACTTGTGCACAATAACTAAACTATACTACGTAAAACTTCCACACAATAAAACAATACTATGAATAGAATATTAAATCTAGTATATGATACTCGCGAGTTCCCATGAAAAATCCCTGCTACAGCCAATGTATGATTCGGAACAACCTGGTGCGTTCGTATTGTGTTGAAAATGTTAAGAGAATTATGAACGAAACCGATCGTCGCAAGCGACGAGCGTCAAAATGTCAAACTTTAGTTTTCATAACTTGAAACGCTGAGATTTTAAAACTTTTATAATTCTTGTTTTTTAGTTGCGCTATTACTGTTTATGGAACTAGATACCATTCATAGCGTTACTTTATTATTTGTTGTGTTTATTAGTGTGGTTTTATAGTGTATAAAAACTTATAACTAGTATTGTTCGTTGTGAAGTGAGTGGGTCAGTTCGCGAACTTTTCTTATTTATTTATTGGGATTTTTTAGCAAGGAGAAGACTTCTTCGCTGGGTATAAGGTAACTATTTGAATTATTAAAATAGTTTCATTTGATTATGAATGTTATTTACAGTTTATAAATAATATCTAGAGAACGTTATTTGAAAAGTAGCACAGCGACAACCGGACACGCGGCACGCCTTTTTTTTGTATCAAATATTGTAGTGAACATATTTCTTCAAACAGTAAACAACGTATTGCGTATGTTTAATTAAAGATAATTCTGTTCGAAAAATATACCAAACACTTGTATAAAGTTAAATTTAGTAACAATATACTTATTTATAACTACCCGCCTTAAAATTAATCACTCTATGTTCGGTTAAAAATTATAGGAGATTATTTGAAATACATATTTTGAATGTATTGTATTGATTGTGGGAAAGAAAATAATCTTTAAAAAAATGTTATGATATTGAATTTGATTAAAAGGTGTTACATTGTATTGAGGCGGTTACATCAACCAATAATATAATGAAGCTATACTAAACTGAGTGAAATGTTCATTAACAATTACTCAGTATGTATGCAGCAAGGCCAGCAGCATCTCTAACTAGATAATTCATTAATTAAGGTGTTACTGTGCAATGTTCCATCATTAAATATTACTGTGTACTTTACTTTGCATGTCTGCCTGGGATTGAATAGATGCTGTCATGTTTTATTGCATTATAGATATCTGATTTTATCTGCCTGTCATATACCTGGCAAAGTCAATTTTGAAGCAATTAAAAAATAGAGCAAAATATTACTATCTAAAACCATACAATACAATTAAAACACATTGTTTATTGAGGACTGAACAGTCCACCAATATCAATGTTAATAGAGGATATTTTTTTCATTCATTTTATCCAATATTATAAATATAAATTTATTTATTCAATATGCTTTAACACCTCAGTTACTCAAAAGATAATTATGAGATTATATATGTATTTTATCTGAGGTACACTAAAGGATATATGGTAGCCTTTGAAGAGAAATTCTGTACCCATGAGTCATTTACATTAGCACAAGCAAAGCCACAGATTTACGAATAGTCAGATTGTTTATCAACACTAGTTTTTACTCTCGGCTTCTCATGAATTTTTTAAATTGTATTAAAGAAATATAAATTATAGAAAAAATAGAATAATAGAAAAAATTACTAGTGGTCCCAGCAGATGTTGTCCTGTCTTGATGATAAAAAAAATCCTAAAAGCCAACCATAGTGCCGCCTATTGGGTCCAATTGTGAATCTAGACTATTCTCGGATCCACTAGAACATGAGCACAAAATTTCATCAAAAACATACACACATACAGAAGAAATTTATCTATAAAGATGAGAACATGTCAAGTTACAAAAATACTCTTTCAAAGATAATTTTAAGTACGGCACACACATTACCTACAATAACATCTAACTTGTACATTAGATATATAAATACTAGCAGTGTGTTAAATAAGGTTTACCATCAGCAACATATTTGGATTTTAACCAACCACATAACTACCCCATGCTCATTTACTCTGGGTAAGGAAGGACTGAAACAATGACTTACAAATACAAATTTTTAATTAAAAAAATTATATAGTTAGGTACTTCCTTGACAATGGTTGCAGATACGTGATTCTATCTACATCTTTAGGGGAATGGGATACATATTCACCAGAGATTAAACTAGGCGATATAACCTGTAAACACATAAGTAAAATAAAATAAACTTTTTTTTTCGAACTGTTTAAGCTATTGACCTACAAGTTTTTAACAGCTTCACCGAACTACCAAATAAAATAAGCCTGAAACATGTATGGTGTATGAAAATGTATTGCTATTTTAATATCAATAAATGAGAAAACAGCATCTTTTTGATGTGAAACACCTATAGGCGCGGATAAAGTTGATTGTTGGCGTGGCGACGTGACGACACAAAACACGAACTTTGCACTATTAATGAAATACTCAAAAAAAATGTGTAACCCTATTTCTGTAAGCATAAGACTTACATTGTATTATCGTTCACTTGTTCTACTAGTGTTACGCGGTACGCGCCGACAACCTAGTGCGCTTTGATAAATGCCGCCAACAACATCGCGCCTGCGCCTAGTTGAATTTTTATATTTAATAAAAATGAATATTTATGTAATAAAATAAATAAACACTCATTATTTTATGGAACTGATTTGCATATAACTTATACAAAACAATTTTGATGGTTCACATCTGCCAGGAGTCTCCAGACTGCTCGATTATCTTCAATCAATAAGTAGCATTTTCATTAGTTAACGTTCATTAGCAATTTTGTGGCTGGGCACGTTATGCTATAACTGGGAAATAGTAGAAAAATGTAGGAATAGATTATCTTTGAAATAAACAAAGATTCAAATTCACAAAGAGTAAGAGTTGCAATATAGATGGCGTTAAAACAAATTTGCTCATAACATATAAATTATCTTTAAACTGATATAATCATTACAAAAAATAATTATATTTTTAGATTCCCACTAATTAAAATTGAACTATAATGAATATCTTAAATTACTCATAGACTTGTACATCTATTATAACTAATTCTTGAAATGTTAACTAAATTAACTTTCCATATAAAATATTATAGTATGAAAAGATAAAGTTATATTAATTAATAATATTGTAAATGCCACTGGGATAACGCCATCTGTTCAATTGATGCAACATCATATAGAAACTTCAAAGCTTTAGATAAAAAATATTAAAATGAATACCAACAGATGGTGCCACTTATGCGATTTGTACATAACAAATATCAATAAACTTACACATTGTATTGCAAAAGAATTCGATTGCAACAAACGTTTTGATTAATTTTCTGTTATCCTCATTACTTATTCATTCTTAAGTAATAGAGCTATTTGTATGTTAGTGCAGTATATCCCAAACCCTTTACGCCAAGCCCTACCTTAACATTTCTATATTTTTATGCCAAACCATACATAATTTTTAACCTTTAAAAATTGTTTTGTTCCTTTAAGAAATATAATTGTTAAAAAAGAAAGAAATCACTATGAAATTATTATCAAAATATCGTAAGTAAAATTTCAAAACATATCAAAAACTGACAACTGTAATTACCCAGTTGATATTTTGGTAACGCCAAACAAAATTATATCTAACTAGTCTCTGCCCGCGACTTCGTTCGCGTGAAATAGATACACTAACACCAACACTAACACGCAGCAGTTCTCAAAAAGAAAAAACATCCCGATTTTGAAACATTTTTCATCTGTCCTCCGCTCCTATTGATTTTAGCGTTATAATATATAGCCTATAACCATTATCGATGAATGAGCTATATAACATTGAAAGAATTATTCAAATCGGACCAGTAGTTCCTGAGATTACCCCCTACAACGTCACAAACTCACAAAATTTACCTCTTTATAATATTAGTATAGATTGCAACGCATTCCCAGCGGCTCAAGCCTAGGTTCGATCCCTCGGTAGGGAGCCCTTGAGTGCGTTGCTTGCGCGATACGGTCACACACAAATATACATCACCGCTACAACACTACACGATCACCCCCACACACGTGCACGCCTACACGCTTACACATGAAAGTGGAAGGGTTTACTTTTTTTTTCCGTTATCGAACTGAAAAACTCTCAATTTTTCGATAATAGATATATGGAAGAGTTGTTGAGGCGTGTATGCTTGGTACACATATACGGTTCAACAACTCATACATATATGAATAGTTAGCTAGGCTAGCTAAGATAGGTCGCGATTTTGCATGCAACAGGCAACAGCCAAGCCGAGGTGTGCCGTGCACCCTTGAGCTGGTTGCCATAATAAAAGCGCTCGCCTTAGTAGTCCGGTGAAGCTGTTAAGACCTTGATGGGTCAATAGCGTAGTCATTTCGAGAAAAAAAAAAGTAACGCATTTAAAAGTGATGAGTATTTAAGTTCATGAACCTAGAGGTGGTTGCTTTATGAGAACAAGTTTATTATATAAAACAGTATGTTAGGTAGTTTTGATAAGAAGTACAAAGGAACGGCGTTGTATTTGCTATCTGTTGACCTATGCAGAGTCACTTTCACGTTATCTTTTGGAAAACAATACCATTGGGTATGCGCGAGTCGTGCGCACTGTAAAAATAATCTGTAGTATATACCTTTTTAAACGCTTTATATTAGCTTCACCTTTATGTTTTTTTTAATCATAACAGGCAAACGAACAAGCGGGTCACCTGATGTTAAGTGATCACCGCCGTTCATAGACACTTGCAACACCAGGGGAGTCACAAACGTTTTTTTTTTTTTCTCGAACTGACTATGCTATTGGCCTTAATTCTTTGGCCTTTACAGCTTCACCGGACTACTAAGGCGAGCGCTTAAGGAACTCAGCCGATTTTATTTTTGGTAACTAGCTCAAGGGTGCTCGGCACACCTCGGCTTGGCCGTTACCTAGAAAAATCCCGATCTGCCCTAGCTAAACTATGCTAAGCTATACATCTTTCCATTTTTGGATCATGCAATTAAAATTGCATGATACAAAAAGACAACATGTAAGACGAAAATATACAAACTAAATCTACTCGATTCAGTTCGATAAGGGAAAAAAAGTAAACCCTTCCACCAGGTGTGTAAGGTGCATGTCTGATTAACTATGTATGTGCGAAATCGATGTAGTGGTGTGTTGAACTGTATTGCGAAAGCAAAATCTTTGCGTCCACTCGGGTGGGCTCGAACAAAGACTTTACCAAGAAACCGCGAACAAATAGTCTGCGGGTACAGAAACGATAGCTCTCTGCCCGTGACGCACGGGACAGGGATTCGCGATTTGGCCGGCCACAGATAAAAATTTTAAAAGAGATCGAATTTACAGTTTATACGAACGGCACCGGGGCCGGGATCTAAAAATAGAAATAAAAATGACGACATTATTTATCGGTTTTAGGGGAAGATAGACATAAACACGCGAGTTTATTCTATCTTATATTAGAACATTATTATTATTTCGAGACGGCGGCGCGCGCGAGCCGTTGGGTTGTTGCCGCGATGGCGGGAAGTTTCGCGATCGCGCGAATGGGGCCCTGTTTTGGGTCGTTTGCGATCTCATCGTACGCAGAGATCTCTGAGATCTCGTGAAAAACTAGGAGCTGGGCTGACCAGTCCATGCCGGATAGAGTGGAGGACTGCGGTGTCTGCCTGTGAAGGCTTAGCCGCCTGAGGACGAGGAATAGGCTGGAGCGCGATCTTGGGGGCCCACGGGGCCTGAGGGTCCCGCTCGGAACGGATGGGTGCGCTAGGTGCGGGTACAGGGGCTGCCGGTGCACGAGATGTGTTCGGCAGGCTCGGGAAGGCCTCTCTAGAATTGAGAGGCGGAGGTCGGGGGCGAACGGGAGCAGCGGGAGCCCTGGATGAGGCGACCTGCCTGTGATCGCGAGGGCGACGAGTGCGAGGGGCGCGGGGGCAACCGCGATAATTCGCGGTGTGCCCTGACGCGCCACATAGGACGCAACTAGGAGGCTCAGAGAAGGTCGGGGTACGGATACACTCCCTAGCGGAGTGATCTCCGAGGCATTTCACACACCTGGGACGCAGGTGGCAATTTCGGGCGGAATGTCCGTACACCAGACAGTTGTGACACTGTGAGGGTACGAACGTTTTGCGCGGATGCTCAGCGGTAACAACAGTGAGGCCGCATAGAGACGAGCGAGAGAAAATAGCTTTCCCCTCTCTAGTGCGGTCTAGAATGACCAGCACTAGATTGTAGGGAGCTTTCGTGCGGGGGTGGTACATTCTATGCACCTCTCTAATTGGAAAATCTCGCGACTTAAGGTCGGAGGAGATATCTTCTAACGGGATCTCTGCTGGGACTCTGCGGAGGACTACTCGCAATAGACGCTCATCTTCGAGCGCGTGGGTAAAATAACCAAACTTCTTTTCTATAAGAAAAGAAGTCAGTCGGTGGTAGGGACATTCACTTGAATACAGGCAAAGGTGTTGACGGCAGAAGTGAAGAAGATTTTTCTCGAGTTCAAACTCGCGGAAATCGCGACCCAAGACGACTTGTCTTGAATCGTAACAGGCGGAGGTGGGCGGTGCTTCTTATTCAAAGCACGGGGGGCGTGGCTAGACACCGACGCGGTGATAACCTTTCGACCGAGTTCCGATTGCACGAAACCGGCCGGAGACACAGGACGGGAAGAGCCGGCTTTCCGGCCGTGTGAGACGGTAATAAAACCGTCGTTGGAGGGCTTGACTGCCGGTATGGACGAATCAACGTCCATATCAGAGTCTAGGAGTGAGCGAGAGAGAGAATCGACACTTTCGTCTAACGGAAGTGACGAGAAAGAGTTCGCTACTGCGACATTAACGGAGGGCTTGGAGGAGAGCTGCGCGGTCGGAGGTTTCTTCTTCCGCGGCTTCTTGGCCTTGGGCTTTCTATCAGAGACAGGGGTACGTGAGCGGCCAGACTCACTATCGGATTCTCCCTCCCGAGTGGGACCCGGTGAGGTAGGAATTCCTTGTTCACGGCAAAAATCGGTCAAGGTATTTAAAATGATTTGGTAGGCTTTGGGATCGGTATTGTAAATATGTGCCAAATCTGGCGGGAGGGAATGCGCATTCTGCAATTTCTTATGAAACTCAGACAAATTTTGTCGGACACGCGCGGAATTAGCATCAGAGGAGGCCATACCGGGGCCTGAGGAGGGGTGCGGGGCGGGAGAAGACTTTACAAACCTCCCTGCCAGAGGGGCAGGGGGGCGCGTCTTGTTGAAGTTAACGGACTCCGGAGTCCGGGATAAAAGGAGACTGTGAGCGAAGTGCAATGCCTCACAGGGGACCTACAGTGCCTAGGGGGAGGCCCTAACGCTTCTTTCTTCGGCTGCACGATGACACGGAGTTCGAACCACGGAGCGTAGCACGAAGCGCTGAACTCCCTGGAACGCGAACCGGTGACACGCAACACACGGAGAACACGCAGAACGCACTGAAAAGTGCGATTAGAGTTGCACCGAAAAGTGCAGTTTGCTGCTTTCTGAAAAGAACGCCTTACGATTGACCCCTCTGAACGTCTCAAAGAAACGTGAGAATAACGTACCGAAAACTTTCGACGTGAAACACAGTCGCGTAACCGCGTCGCGAACACTTACGAAAACTCGGAAACGTAACACGAATAAAAATTCACGTCGAAAATACGATAAGAGCGCACGCGTCCGATCCGCGCGGCGGCATGAATCCTCGCGTCAACAAGGTAGACACACAGGTGCGTTTCTTGGAAGTAATCGCAGTTCCAAAATACAATAGTGTCGAGTGATGACTCACTCGACAGTACTGCGTTGTCGGAATAACCATCTGGCGCGCAGATGCGTGCGTCCAGCGCGGCTGACGGATCGCAACTCCGAGTCACAAACGTGTTGCCAGCTTATGTTTGGGTTATAAGTTAGGGCTAGTAGGGGAGAGAGAGTTTTATTTTAACCCATTGAACGGTCAAATTTCATTCAAACTTTGTAGATTTATCGATTATATTATATTGTCACCTACTTTCTCTTGACCGAATCCAACGTCGAGTGGCTCGAACCATCGGCAACCAGATGCTTTCCTCAAGGCGCTGGCGCTTCGTAGGGACGTAGCGTCGCTTTGCGTCCTTTACAAGATCTACCACGGAGAATGCTCTGAAGAGCTGTTTGGACTGATACCTGCTGCTGAGTTCCGTTACAGAACGACTCGTCATGGACTGAAGTTCCATCATTGTAATCTCGATGGTTGGAAGTCGTGCACCGTGCGATTCTCACGTTCGTTTTTTCCGCGTACGACAGTTCTCTGGAATGAAATCCCAGCGACAACGTTTCCGGACGAATACAATCTGCTATTTTCCAAGAAACGAGCCTACTCCTTTCTCATAGGCCGGCAACGCATTTGTGATTCTTCTTGTTTCGTAGGTGTCCATGGACGGCGGTGATCACTTATCATCAGGTGACCTGCATGTTCGTTTGCCGCAAATAGTATAAATAAAAAAATAAATAGATTAATTAAATAAGATTTTTTAATTTATATAACTTTTATCTATAGTCGATAACGCAAGAATTGATGTTAATTTTAATTTCCAAACATTATCTTTAACCGATTTATCTGATACTAGCAAATTTTAGAATTAATAAAAAACAACAATTTAATTTTACGATTTTCGAGGACAGAGCGTTGTTCGCTGTTGTAATGAATGGTGTGATTGAGCTAACGATTAATGTTGCTCTAATAAAAAAAATCGTTAAAAAAAAACAATACTAAAAAAACACGCTTTTATAAATAAACTAAACTAAAAAGTAGAAAATAAAATAATTGTTTCAAAAAACTAAAATACTCTTTTATAGAAAACCAAACTAAAAAATTGAAAATAAATTTAAGTTAAGAATAGTGTATAAAATTTTTAATAACTATCAATTAATAATCTTCTATACATATAATAAAAATGGAGTGTCTGTATGTAATATCAAAATAAAAAAAAAAAAACTGATTAGGTATGGAAGTATACATCACGCTTCTGATAACAAAAATACAATTTTTAAAATATTTGTCGGTCTGCCTGTTTGTTCCGCGAATCTCCGAACGGCTGAACCGATTTTGACGGGAATTTCACTGGCAGATAGCTGAAATTACAGCTGGTTACTTAGGCTACTCTAAATTAGACTAGCTGTTAACCGTGGCTTCGCCCACAGTACTACCTTCATAGCAGTTGGACCGATCTTGACGAGTATTTCAATGGCAGATAGCTGACCTTATAAAAAGTAATTTATGTAATTTTAGTTCATAATAGCTGTTGACCGTGGCTTCGACCACAGTGCTTTCTTCAAAACGGTTAGACCGATTTTCACAGGACTTTCACTGGTAGGCGGCAAACCTTATAAAAAGCAATTGAGATTATTCTATTTTAGAATAGTTGTTACCCGCGACTTTGTCCGTATAAAATTTAGCGAGATTTCAACTCATGCTTTATTTTTAATTAGAGAAATAATTATCAGCTTATTGTTTATAATTCGACATTATAATTGTTAGTAACTTTGAAGATAGAAGAGGTCTTCCTAATAAGATCCATAAATGTATTACGTAAAGAGTTCTATAAGACAATATCTTATGGAAAAGGCAAGCATTTATATTTCGTAAAGTCAAACAATCGTAATTATAATGAAAATGTATATTAAATGCAATGTAAGTGTAATTCTTTATAATCATAATTTATGTTAATTTGTTTCTTACACAGTGTGAGCACTAAGGTATATGGTGGGTTTAAATTTCCAAATATGTTGTTGGTGGTAAACCTCATTAGGCACGCTGTTAATTATATATCTAACTAACCTCTGCCCGCGACTTCGTTCGCCTAGAATAGATACACTAACACGCAGCAGTTCTCAAAAGGAAAAAACATCCCGATTTTGAAACATTTTTCATATATGCTCCGCTCCTATTGATCTTAGCGTGATGATATATAGCCTATAACCATTCTCGATGAATGAGCTATATAACATTGAAAGAATTGTTCAAATCGGACCAGTAGTTCCTGAGATTACGCCCTACTACGTCACAACATCACAACGTCACAAACTCACAAACTTTACCTCTTTATAATTTTAAGTATAGATGTATACATTACATGTTACTGTAAGTGTTGTGCGTGTCGTACTTACAATTGTTTTTAAAGAGCATTTTTATAATGGTACATGGTCTCACAACTGTATAATTTTTTAATACAATAAAAAAAAGCGTGCGGACCTGTGGGTACAATTAGTTACATATAATCATGAAGTCTAATAGGATCTTTTAGCTTTATAATTTTTTTCTGTAGGCTTTAGCTTTGGTAGGCTATTTATAGTTTCTGTTTGAGCGGCACTGTTTGATGTTCTTCGAGTTGTATGGTTTGTTTGCTATATTCTTATTTTTGGGTAACAGAAAACTAACCAAATTTAGACTATTCCTGACGACTGTATTTTCTTTTTTTCCGGATCAGTACTATATATATTGGCGATAAATGTCTTTCTAGTATTTACTTACAATTTTCGCATGGCTTTCGCGGCCCTGGTGTGATGATTTATTACATAATAACGCTATAATTTTATGGGATTATAGTTTAAATTCCACATTATCTTCCGTAAAACTTTATCAATCATGTAAATCAATAAAAAAAAAACAAACTTTATCTACCCTATTAGATCTAAATTAGAAATCTTATCTATCTTCTATCTATATCTATATCTATATACTATAATAAAACTGTAGCAAGTCGAAATCTGTACATTAAATATTTCTTGAAAATTTTAATCAGGGTAGACTATGTTATCGATATAGAAGCCAAAAATAATCTTTTTACAATTTTTGTCTGTCTGTCTGTCTGTCTGTCCCTATGCACACGCATCACTCTGAAAGTACTGAACCAATCTTGATGAAACTTGACATAGTGATAACTAATATTACGAGATTACATCAAATATACTTTTTGTCTCATAAAACGCAAAGGGTTCTCCAGGATAAAGGATTAAATTCTAGAATATAAACCCGAATTACTCAGAAAGTACTGAACCAATTTTAACGAAATTTGACACAGTGATAACTAATATTAGAAGACTACATCCAGGATACTCTTTGTCCCATAAAACGCAAGGAGTTCTCCAAAATAACGGACGAAAGTAAAAAATTTGTAGTTCATGAGATTCTTAATGGATTTTGGTAACTTTCCTTTGTGCTATTTACAGCAGACAGATTAGTTAAAAATTCAAGCTATATAGGCTACATAAAAAAAAAAAAACCAAAAAAAAAATGACGGGGATCGAACCGTCTCCCCGTCGATCGTTCGAATAGTATAGAGTCACCAACATTACCTCTGGGCTACGCTTATACAATATTCGGGTTCGAAAATTTCAATTGCTTCGGAAACGTCGACAAAATTGATAATAACTAATCTATACTATTAAAACTGTAACAAGTCGAAATCTGTACATTAAATATTTTTTTAAAATTTTAATCAGGGTAGACTATGTTATCGATATAGAAGCCAAAATTAACACAGTGATGACTTATATTACAAGGCTACATCCAGGATACTGTTTGTCCCATAAAACGCAAGGGTTTCTCCAGGATAACGAAAAACAAAAAAAAAATAGTTAACGTAACTAGACTTTTTTGCGACAGTACTAAACTAAACTAGAGCCGGCAACGTTGGAAGAACAAAAATTTTAGAATAGCTGGTTAATACTGTGACAATTGGTCCATGATAATTGAAGTATGTTACAAAAGTATTAGATATAGCATTATCAAGATATATAATATGTCATAGTCTGATTTTACTTTCTTTGTAGAAAGGTGCACACTTTCACTTCCGAAATTATCGCTGTCCGACATATTTTAAATTAAAACACTGGTTACATTCACAACTGCGAACGGTGTTTCATAATTTATAAATAGCGTTAAAAATGCGTCGTTTAATCCGCGACAGCCAATTGTCTAATGAAATAGTAACAAAGAAATCAGTGAAAGGTGCAAGCGCGGTGTGTTTGGCGGTATGTTAAAGGGCGCAAGGTTCTCTGTGCATGCCGCGTAATACTGGTACAACGAGTTTTCGACAAAGCAATTTGAATGTTATGTTTATACAGATAGAGTTGCAGATGTTTTTGAGTACTTCGTCAATAGTGCAAAGTTCGTATTATAACCTGTAGCTTTGGAAATGTAACGTCACAAAAAACCATAATCTTCATCATCATCATCATTGGCAGCTCTTCTCGACCCAATGCAGAAAATAAGCCTCCTCTGGCGCATGCGATGAAATACATTTTATACCAAATTTTTTTCATACCTTTGATTACATTATTGAAATTTTAGTAGAAATCCCAATTTAAAAAAAAATATAGCCTATGTTACTAAGGGTTTTTTTTTTCGAAATGTCTACGCTATTGACCCAGCAAGGTCTTAACAGCTTCACCGGACTACTAAGGCGAGCGCTTAAAGCACTCAGCCGATTTTATTTTGGCAACCAGCTCAAGGATGCACATCACACCTCGGCTTGGCTGTTGCCTATAGCATGCAAAATCGCGACCTATCTTAGCTAACCTAGCTAGGCTATTCATATATGTATGAGTTGTTGAAACGTATATGTGTACCAAGCATACATGCCTCAACAACTCCTTCATATATTTATCATCGGAAAATTGAGAGTTTTTCAGTTCGATAAGGGAAAAAAGTAAACCCTTCTACTTTCATGTGTAAGCGTGTAGGCGTGCACGTGTGTGGGGGTGATCGTGTAGTGTTGTAGCAGTGATGTATATTTGTGTGTCCCCGTATCGCGCAAGCAACGCACTCAAGGGCTCCCTACCGAGGGATCGAACGTAGGCTTGAGTCACTGCCGTGGGAGGCCTAATCCGGTATGTGACTAAGGGATAATGTAGCATTCTAATGGTAAACGAATTATCGAAATCCGTCCAGTAGTTTGAGTTTATTCATAACTAACGTACAATTAACAAAAAATTAAACCGCCGAAAAAACTGAAAAGCAAAAAATAATAAACCTTTTACTTTATTCATCTTAATAACTAAGTTCTTAAACTAATGTAAGTATACCTAAGTAATTTTAAGTCGGCGCCAATCAAGCAAATTAATGAATAACGTAAAGCGAGATGCGCGGCGGCGGCGCAGCGTGACACACCCCTTGCATGCCGAACGCTTACGAAGCAACCCGAACGGGCACACACGTTACCGCTGGAGATCTCACATTGTGTTTTTAATTTGATTTGGTTATTTTTGTGAATTTAAGTGATCTAATGATCTTTGTTCATTGGTTGTTTGGCGCCGACTCAAAATTTCTTAGGTATACTTACATTAGTTTAAGAACTTAGTTATTAAGATGAATAAAGTAAAAGGTTTATTATTTTTTGCTTTTCAGTTTTTTCGGCGGTTTAATTTTTTGTTAAAAAGTTTTTATTTTATAATTTTTTGTGGCTATGATCTTACTAATTACTACAAGCTTAATTTATTTGTAATACACAACTCAGAAGTTGAATTATAAATCATGCCCGGTTTTCTTACCCTTGGGGTTGCTTTTTTCATGTTTACATGTATATGGGATCAACTTCTGGGTATACTCTTTCAAATCAAAAGATAATAATTTAATTCAAACTATTCTGTCTAAAGGTATGCGCGGTCATAGACATAATCAGTGCGTGAATAATCAATCATTGTCGATTTTCATACTCTTAGGGTTGAAATTTTTTTCCCAAATTTAAATGGGACCAACTTCGGAGTATACCCTTTCCAATAAAAAAGAAGTAATAAAATCGGACTATACTGTAAGTGTAATACACAACTCAGAAGCTGAATTATAAATCATACCCCGTTTTCCTACCCTTGGGGTTGATTTTTTCATGTTTACATGTATATGGGACCAACTTCTGGGTATACTCTTTCAAATCAAAGGATAATAATTCAACTCGGACTATTCTGTCTAGAGATATGCGCGATCATAGACATAATCAGTGCGTGAATAATCAATCATTCTTGATTTTCATACCCTTAGGGTTGAAATTTTTTCCCAAATTTAAATGGGACCAACTTCGGAGTATACCCTTTCCAATAAAAAAAGAATTATTAAAATCGGACTATACTGTAAAAAGTTATGCGTGATCATACATAAAAAAAAAATATACGCGACGAATTGAGAACCTCCTCCGTTTTTTTCGTCGGTTAAAAAATAGCTCAGATGGCAATTGGTTGCTTCGAAAATCCGTGTAACCCCAGTTCGAATCCGAGTGTATATATTTTTTTGTGAAAAATGATAATTTTTTAGGGCAAACCTAACAATTTATTTTAATTTAAAAATGTTTTTTAAATAACCGAGCTAGGCTCGGTCGCCCAGGTACTTTTATTTAAAAGATAAAAGATTTTTAATATTGATATAGTCACTATATAGAAAGTCCTTGAGTAGGGACTTAATTTTATAAATACCAGTGACAATTTTTATATTCACTATTCACTTGTTAAACCAAATATCTATTATCTAAGATGTATTATACTCACCGAGACATGCTCTAGGTCCTGCTCCGAAAGGCAAAAATGCACAGACATGGCGACCTTTGGAATTTTCAGGTGAGAATCTTTCAGGATCAAACTTTTCTGGATTCGGATAATGAGCCTCATCGTTGTGTAATGCCAAAGTTGATATTACGACATTCATATCCTTCTCTAGGACCAGATCAGTACCTGTTATTTTATAATCCTTCGCGGCGCAACGGGTTATAGCTGTTGTAGTCG